>JANJEY010000004.1:46015442-46062409 GCA_024703695.1 Erythroxylum cataractarum | reverse complement strand
TAGGATATCCCACAAAAAAATATTTTTTAGATTTGGGTGCCAACTTGCCGGTACTAGGATGGTTCACATAAGCCTCACAATCCCAAATCTTTAGAAAAGATAGATTAGGACGTTTCCCGGTCCATAACTCATAAGGTATCTTTTCTACAGCCTTTGAAGGAATACAGTTCAGTATGAATGCTGCGGTTTCTAAAGCATATCCCCATAAATATTTTGGAAGATTAGTTTGACTCATCATTGATTGAACCGTATCTAATAGAGTTCGATTTCTCCTTTTAGAAATACCATTCCATTAAGGAGTTCCTGGAGGAGTCAATTGTGAAACGATTCCACAATCTTTAAGATAATCATCAAACTCTTGGCTTAATGATTCACCTCCTTGATCAGATCGAAGGATTTTAATTGTCTTGCCAAGCTGATTTTGTACTTCATTTTTATATTCTTTGAACCTTTCAAAAGATTCAGATTTGTGCTTCATTAAATAGACATAACTATATCTACTGAAGTCATATGAAAAAAGTAATGAAATACAAAAAACCTCCTATCGCTGATATGCTAAAAGGACCATATACATCGGTATGTATAAGGCCTAATAGCTTATTGGCCCTTTTCCCTTTACCTGTGATGGGAGCTTTTGTCATCTTGCCCAATAAACAAGAATCACATGTCTCAAAAGATTCAAAAGAATCAATGAATCCATCTTGTTGGAGTTTTGAGGTGCATTTTTCATTTACATGGCCTAAGCGACAATGTCAGAGATAGGTTGGGTTCAAATCGTTTGATTTAAACTTCTTGGTATTTATGTTATAAATGGACTCATTTGTAAAAGATTCAGTGTCTAGAGTATAGATGTCATTTAATTGACGTGCAATGTCATATAAAATGTCATTTTTATAAATAAAAATACTTCTATTCTCAATAGAAAATTTAAATCGATCATTCTCTAAACAAGCAAAAGAAATAATGTTCCTACTCATAGTAGGTACATAATAACAATTCCTAAGCTCTAAAATGAGTCCAGTAGGCAAAATAAGATCATAGGTCCCCACGGATAAAGCAGCAACTCTTGCTCCATTTCCCACGCACAGGTCAATCTCACTAGCAATCAATCTTCTAGTCTTTCTTAGATTCTGCACATTAGTACAAATGTGAGTTGCACCTTCAGTATCTAATACCCAAGATGCAGACGGAGTAAAATTGATCTCTATAATAAACATACCGGAAGAAGTAGTCGCACTATTCTTCTTCTCTTTCAGATCTTCCAAATAGAGTTGCAGTTCCTTTTCCAATGACCAGGTTCATTACAATGAAAGCACACTCCCTCCTTAGGTGCTTTAGTCTTATCTTTAGGATTGGGCTTGGATTTGGGTACTTTACCTTTGCCCTTGCCTATGCACTTCTTCTTGAAACCCTTTCCCTTTTGAACCACAAGAACTTCATTGGTGATCTTAACCTTTCCCTTCAAGTTCTCTTCAGCAGTCTTGAGCATCTCGTGCAATTCATCAATGGACTTCTCCATATTATGCATATAGTAGATAAGAATGAACTGATCATATTCATCAGTCAAAGATGCTAGAATAAGATCAGTTGCCAATTGTTGACTAACAGGTTCACATAATTTCTCAAAATGATGAATGTAACTCTTCATCTTAAGAATATGAGCACTCATAGGTGTGCCAGGAGTCATCTTTTATGAATTCAATTCCTTAGTAGTTCTAAACCTCTTTTGGCATGCTTGCTCTTGAAAAATAGATTTCAGTTAAGCAAGCATGTCATAGACTTCCATTTCCTCTAAATCCTTCTAAAGGTCAGAGATCATGACACCTAACATAAGGTATGACACATGTATAGAGTCATTGATATGCTTCGTGTAAGCATCCTTTTGAGCCTTAGGTTCATTTGCTGGTGGTTCCTCAGGGATGAGTGTTAAGTCAAAATGACTTTACAATTAATAATTTTGATGAAGGCCAAATAATAATACAGATACAAAATCAGATGGAAGCAGAAAGAAAAATAAAATGATACAAAATGAGACGGAAGCAGAAAGAAAAATGAGATGATAGAAATGAGACGGAAGTGGAAAGAAAAATGAGACGAAGCGAAGCCAAAAATGAGACAAAATAATCGAAGACGAAGACTCGATACCATGTCAGATGATCAATCAGTTTGAGTAAGTTACAGAACTCAACTGAATAACTATTTTTTCAAAGATCAAGAAACAAGAAGAAAGAAGTAGTTATCAAGAAGCGATTGAAGACAAAGTCTATAAATACTAGTCGGAGTCGAAGACTAAAAAAGTTAGTGATTTTCAAGAAGGCTAGAGATTTCAAAGTTAGAAATTTTATTCATTGTGTTAAACTTAGAGCTACTATTGTCTATAACAAAGCTCGAAACATCTTTCAGTAGAAGGAAGAAAAGCTGAAAGCCTGAAGAGGCTAAGTCAAAAAAGAATAATTGTTGTAAGAGACCTGAAAAGGCTTAGTGAAAAGAATACTTGTATCTTTGAGAAGTATAGTGAAATCTTAGAAAGGATTCTGAGGACTGGACGTAGCCCACGGTTTGGGGTGAAGTAGTATAAAACTGTTGTGTCAATTCTTACTCTTAACTCTCAACTTTTAATTTCTATTGTTGATACAAATACTTATAAGTAGATTGCAATACTTCATAATATTGGTTTTCAATCGTTTGAGAAAGCAAGTGTTTTTTAAAAGAAGTTTTTTTCAAAGGGAATTGTATTAAAAAACGGATACACAATTCAACTCTCCTTTCTTGTGCGTTTTGTATATCAAATATTAAATCTATACTAATGTGTGATTCACTTCAATTGGTATCAAAGTTCGGTGTCTAAGAACCACCGTAACAAAGTGTGGATAAAGATCCATGGCAGGGTCACACATATATATAGCTGAAGATGCCTCCATCACTAGACCTCTTGCGTTCAATTAAGAAGACTACCATTACTGGAAAGAAAGGATGCGGCTCTTCATTGAATCTACTCATATCGACCTTTGGGAGATAACAGAAAATAGACCGTATACATCTGTAGATGAAGAAGGAAATGTTGTTCCACGAATCAGATGGTCTACAGAATAAAAAGCGAGATTCTAGTTAAATTCGAAGGCCAAGTTATTTTTAAGATGTGCCCTAAGTAGAAGTGAGTATGATAAAGTTCACAAATGTGACACTATGAAGGAGATGTGGGATACGCTATCCATCGCACACGAAGGCACAAATCAAGTAAAGGAATCCAAGATAAGCATTCTTGTACACCAGTATGGGCTGTTCATGATGAAGGACGAAGAGTCTATCAATCAGATGTTTGGAAGATTTCAAACTATCATCAATGGACTTAACGCTCTCGATAGAACTTACGACAATCAAGATCACGTTAGAAAGATCCTTAGAAATTTACCAAAGAAATGGAGACCAAAAGTCACAGTTGTACAAGAAGCCAAGGATTTGAGCGTATTGAAGCTTGATGAATTGCTTGGATCTCTAAAGATACATGAAGTTGAACTTGATGCAGAAGATAAGCCCATACGGAACAAATACATAGCATTGAAGGCTAGACAAAAGAATCATAAGAATTAAAGGAAGAGGAGCTCATCATCGAAAGCGTTGAAGATTGAGGAAGTCAGGGATGACGATTCAAGTGAATCAGATCATGTTTCAAGTGAAGAAGATGATGAACTATCCTTTATCTCGAGGAAGATCAGATGCACGTGGAAGAAAAAGGTTAAAGGAAACAAAGAGTCCTACCTCAAGAAGAATAGAAAAGATGAAGGGAAGAATGAGAAAACATCCATCATATGCTATGAATGCAATAAAATGGGACATTATAAGTCCGATTGCCCATTGTTAAAAAGAAAGTCAAATAAGAGTAGAGAAGGTGAGAAAAGCATGATGGCAACCTGGGAAGATCTAGATTCGTCTTAATCAGATACTGACTCAGAGGCATCGGTGCAAGAAAATATTTGCTTGGTAGCCGAAGGAGAAAGTGACGAGGGGGTAACCTCAAAACTTAATGAATTACAAGATGCATACTCAGAGTTATTAGAAGATTCTCACACAATTCTAAAATAGTATAAATTGTTTAAGAAAAAGTACGTAGAAAACTTGAAAAACACGCAAGTGTTAAAAAAGGAGAATGTTTGCTTAAAGAAATAGGTAGACGAGATGAAGGAAAAGGTAGTTGTAGATAGATATGAAGAGATCAATCAGTTGAAACATAGAATAAGCAGTCTTTCAGCTGATCTATCAACATTTATAGAGAGTACTAGAAAAATGAATGATATGCTAGGAAAATGCAGACACCCTAATGTTAAAACTGGATTAGGGTTTGCTAAAAAATACACTCAGCATAAAAAGAATTCTGCTCCCTTTAGGAAGAAATTTCATCAGCCTTATCATCATCAGAAATGTCATCAGTTGCATCATCATCATACTATGAATTATGTTAAAACTAACCCTAAAGGACCCAAGAAAATCTGGGCACCTAAGAGACAAATAATATCACCTGTAGATATCCTTCCTTGGAAGAAGCAGTGAGCACCATTGGTACTTGGACAGTGGATGCTCGCGACACATGACGGGAAGCAGGTCTGTGTTCCTAGATCTTCAGTATAAAAAGGGAGGATCGGTAACTTTTGGAGACAATTAGCAGGGCAAGATAATTGGAATCGATAAAGATTCCTTTGCATGCATTGATAATGTATTGCTAGTTGATGGTTTATAACACAATTTGATTAGTGTCAGTCAATTATGTGATTATGATTTTAAAGTGTCTTTCAATCAAAATTCTTGTGAAGTCAAAAACAATGATGGGTCCATATTCTTTTCTGCCAAGACAATCTTTACAAAATCAATTTAGAAGATTTTCAAAATCAAAATATTTCTTGTTTTGTATCAACTGATCAAGAAAAACTGATTTGACAAAAAAAGCTAAGTCATATTAGTTTTAAACATATTTCCAAGTTGATTAAACATGATTTGGTAAGAGGTTTACTAAAAATAAGTTTTAACAAGGATTTCTTTTATGAGAGTTGTTAAAAAGGAAAACAGGTTAGAACATCTTTCTCTTCTATTGGATTTGTTACATATAGATTTATTTGGTCCAACTAGGACATTAAGTCTTAGCAGAAAGAAGTATGGTCTCGTAATTGTTGATGACTTCACTAGGTTTTGTTGGATATTATTCTTATCAAGTAAAGATGAGTCTTTTAAATATTTTAAGGTTCTTTCCAAAAAGTTTCCAAATGAAAACGGAATTTTTATTGTTGGAATTAGAAGTGATCATGGTGGTGAATTCAAAAATGAAAAATTTAGAATATTTTGTGAAGAGAATGAAATTTTCTATAATTTTTTTGCTCCTAGAACTCAACAACAAAATGGAGTTATTGAAAGAAAGAACAGGATGATTCAGGAAATGGCAAGAACCATGCTTTGTGAAATGAATCTTCATAAGTATTTCTGGGCAGAAGCTGTAAATATAACTTGTTATATACAAACTAGAATACTTTTGTGACCTTGGTCGAATAAAACTCTATTTGAGTTATCGAAAGGAAGGAAGCCAAATATCTCTTACTTCCATTCATTTGGTTACAAGTGTACTATATTGAGTACAAATTTTTTTTTATATAAATTTGATTCCAAGATCAATTCAAGGATTTTTCTAGGATACTCATTATCTTCTAAACTTATGAGGTTTATAATCTTGCTTCTAAATCTATTAAAGAATCTATTCATGCCAAATTTGATGATGGTTCTCAACCAGAAAGAAGAAATGATACTGATAATGAAACCCTATCAGTACCCTTGGTTGATAATGTAGATTTGTCACCAACAGATGCTCCTCTAGATAAAGTAGAAGATATTCCTAAAAATCTTAGTCTGAGAAAAGATTAGAGGTATAAATCTTCTCACCCAGAAAATTTGATTATAGGAGAAACCTCAGAAGGTATGAGAATTAGGTCTAAATTCAGAAGAGAAGCAAATGTAGCTTTTATTTTTGAAATATAACCTATGAAAATTGATGAAGCTCTTTAGGATGAAGCTTGGATTTTAGCCATGCAAGAGGACCTAAATCAATTTAAAAGGAATAAAGTTTGGTCTTTAGTTCCCAGACCCTCGAAAAAGTCTATCATAGGAACCATGTGCGTTTTTAAAAATAAACTAGATGAGTTAGGTAGAGTAAATTGTAACAAAGCTAGATTAGTAGCTCAAGGCTATAATCAACAAGAAGGAATAGACTATAATGAAACTTTTGCTCCTGTAGCTAGATTAGAAGCTATTAGAATTTTGTTTGTATATGTTGTTTGTCATGATATAAAACTGTTTCAAATGGATGTAAAAAGTGTCTTTTTGAATGGTTTTATAGTTGAAGAGGTTTATGTAAAGCAACCTCCTAGTTTTGAAGATTCTAAGAAACCAGATTATGTCTATAGACTTTATAAAGCTTTTTATGGGTTGAAACAAGCTCCTCGAGCTTGGTAAGATCGTCTAAGTTCCTTTTTGATTGAAACTGGT
This sequence comes from Erythroxylum cataractarum, assembly GCA_024703695.1. Taxonomy (NCBI): domain Eukaryota; kingdom Viridiplantae; phylum Streptophyta; class Magnoliopsida; order Malpighiales; family Erythroxylaceae; genus Erythroxylum; species Erythroxylum cataractarum. Next base: position 46,055,884 of record JANJEY010000004.1, on the reverse strand, counting down.
TTTAGTAAAGGACATGCAGATAAGACTTTATTTAAAAAATGTATTAAAAATAATTTCATCATAGTACAGATATATGTTGATGATACTATTTTTGGTGCAACTTCTAAAAAGCTATGTTCCAGTTTAGAGAATCTGATGAAAAGTGAATTTGAAATGAGTATGATGGGTGAATTAAAATTCTTTCTTGGTTTACAAATTAAACAAACCGATTAAGATTTTTATTCATCAACAGAAATATATCAATGAACTGTTGGTTAAATATGGAATGAAAAAAATGAAACTTATGTCAACTCCTATGCATCCTTCAAACCTTTTATCTAAGGTAAAGTAGGTAAAAAGGTTGATCAGACCCTTTTTAGAAGAATTATTGGTTCTCTACTTTACCTTACAGCAAGAAAACCTGATATACTGTTTAGTGTTTGTTTGTGTGCAAGATTTCAAGCAGATCCTAGAGAATCTCACTATATTGTTGTTAAAAGAATTTTGAGATATTTGTCAAGTTCTACTGATCTTTGTTTAATGTATGAGAAAGGTAAGAATTTCAGGTTAATTGGCTATTGTGATGCTGATTATGTTGGAGATAGGATTGATAGTATAAGTGGAGGTTGTCACTTTCTTGACCATAATCTAGTTTCTTGGTTAAGTAAAAGGAAAAGTTCAATTGCTTATCTACTACAGAAATTGAATATATGTCAGCTGCAAGCTGTTGTTCACAGACGTTATAGATCAAGTATCAGTTAGAAGATTACTCAATATAAGAAGAACAAATTCCAATCTTCTGTGACAACACAAGTGCTATCAATCTATCGAAGAATCCAATACAACACTCGAGGGTAAAACATATTGAAGTTAGACATCATTTTCTACGAGACTATGTATAGAGGAGAATCATCAGTCTAAAATTTGTTGAGACAAATCATCAATGGGTGGATATATTCACTAAACTTTTGAATGAAGATAGATTCAAATAAATTAGACGAAACTTGAATATGGTAATGTTGAATGACCAATCATCTGACACATCATGACCTAGATAATTCACAAGCAAAGAAGATAAAAGTCGTAAGTTTCAAGTAAATAGTAACAGTAAGTCATAGACGGTAACTTTTTAAGAGAAGGTATTATAGGGAAATCTTCTCAAGATTATGGAATATCACTTACTCTAGAATATTTCTGAAATACTCTGAAATCGATTTTTGTAATGCTCTCAATCAAAACATTTCATTACTCTGTTCTTAGCGTCAAGTTCTTTCGGTTCACATTCTCATCTTCAAATACTAACATCATTACTTTGAGCAAAATACATTTGTGTGTTAAGTTTTTATTGATTACAGATAACAAATGGAGCAATCTATGATCTATGGAAGACATGTTGATTTCGACTCTTTGAAGCAAAACTAGATGGACATTGAACCAGAAATTGAAGTAGTTGGATGGAAAAACTTCTTTCATGTTCGTGAAACAGTCTATCTGAATGAGTTATATGAGTTTTGGAAGAATGCAAAAGTGGCAGACGATACCTTAGTATCAATGGTAGATAGATTGTCAGTTATCGTGACACTATATTTAATCGACAAAGTTAGTGGGTGTCCATGTATTGGAGCAAGATATCTCATAACACAAAATGGATGACTTAAGGCAGTGTAGACAAGGCACACATCAATCGACAACTATATGGAAATAGTGACCCAAAAGACAAGAAGGTGTCAACTCTTGTTCCAAAGGCTAGGGGTCTACATTCTCTATTTTTTCATTGTGTTCTACCACGATTAGGTTCGAAGAATGTTATGACGACGATAGATGAACAATGTTTGTTTCATCTACTCAATCATCAACTTATTAATCTTCCGTACTTAATTTTAAAGTACATGATGAAGTCAAAGAGAGATTCTAGTTCCTTACCATATGGTATGTTGCTAACAAAGATCTTTAAAGATTCTAGAATTCTTCTTGACAGATGAAACAGGATGAAGATGGATGTGGAAAGCATCATTAATGCAACCACTATTAGTCGAATGGGATTAAAGATTCAAGACAAGGCGCATATAGGTTCTACTCCAAAAGCAAGGGCTGAGGGGGAGCATATTGTCAGACGCAGCAGGAGTGAAAATGTTACACCCGCAAGAAAGACAAAACCTCAACCCACAGGAAGAACATCTATAGAAGAAAAGAAAGAGAAATCGTCAGATGTATCAATAAAAGCTAAGATGATTTCATAAAGAGAAGAAAGCCAGGCTAAATAGTCTTTACAACAAGTGTCATTGAAGAGAAAGGGAGAGACACTTCATTCAGAAAATTCTAAACAATCAAGAAGGTCACCAAGATTACTAACGTTACGACAACAAGAACAGAAGAAACAAAAAGATTTGACTCTTGGTGAAGATTTTGAAAAACCACAGAAAGCACTTCAGGTTACTAGATCTTTGGTCTCAATATTGCAAAGTCAATCAACAAAATCAATTAAAGAGATATAAAGTAAGAAGAAATTAGTGTTTGAAAGAAAGAAGCCTCAACAACGACTTCCTTCTAGATTGAAAAAAGAACATAAGAAGCTGAAGACCAGTCAAAAAAAAACTTCATCTGATGTTCAACAGAAGACAAAGTCAGTTGAACATAAATTAGCACGTTACAATCCTTCTCAACCTATCAGCAAGGAGGATTTAAGAATGAAGGTTATAGAAGAATCAATACCTGTTTAAAGTAGAAGCTCAATTATTATAAGAGAACCTTTGAAAAAGTCAATCAAGGTACAAGTCGAACCTATACTGATCAATGATCGATCAATACATCTATTAAATCATGAAGAAAGAAGATTATATGATATTCTGCGAGATGAAAAGCCAGAACCATATCCAATGAAGATGTCTAAGGATCGATATACAATTTATCCAATCACAAGCAGAACATTGATCAAAATTATGCCAGATATAAAACCGAGATCTTCAAACATTGCTTGCAATAAAGAAAAAGGAAAAAAGAAGATGTTACTTAAAGGAAATAAAGATGATTTTACAGAAGATCAGATTCAAGTAGTTGTGAAGAACATAGATGATGCATGCAATGCAACTCAACCTAAGGATATCTATGTCTCACATCATATCTCAAAACCATCAAGAAGTCAATGTGGAAGTTTCACTATAGATGCAACTTTCAAGGTAGTTGGAAGAGTTACAAAAGGACAGTACAGAACTATCATGGTTGAAGGTATCAATTTTAACTTAGAGACCTTTGTGCATCTGATCATGCATTTTAGACCTTTAAGTTTTATACCATCAATTAAAGAAGTATTACACCTTCTTGGACAACCAGTTCCAAACTACCTAGACCTGATAATCTTGATCTCCCATAAGGAAAACAAACATTCAAACCTCCTATTATCAAAATCATAGAATTAGATATTTTACCTTTAGAACTATCTGTTTCTAAAAATTTCCATCCACCGAGTACACCTCAACAAGATTCTACTAATGTTTTGGAGGAAATTAGTCACACACAAAAGGAAATTCAAGAAGCACTAGTAAAATAAATTGAGGAAATTCATACTAAGGTTGATGACTTGAGTGACTCAGTAGGTGATCTTCATGAGGAAGTAGTTTATCTACAAGTTACTATTGAATAAGACCTCAAGATGATCCGCACTGATATGTAACATATATTTTCTGAAATTATGATGCATCTTCGTCAAAGCTTTTGATTAATAACAAATAGGGGGAGAAGAGCAGAAGAAAGAGAGTATGTGGGGAGACTAGAGACAAGAAAAGAAGATATAAACGACTTCAAGTTTTTATATCATATATGTATTTCATATATGCATGTGCATTTCTTTTGTTGTCTTCTTATTCGTTGTCTGAATAATATTTGCTTACTCATTTTTATTTTTCTAAAATTATTATTATTTGATATTATCAAAAAGAGAGAGATTGTTAAGTCAAGAAGACTTCACTTCTATTAGTTTTGGTGACAATCAAATAATAATAATATTATAAATAAATGGACTGTTTTGATAAGTGTGCTAAGTGTGCAGAAAAATATAAACATCACATAGTCATCACAAAAGAAGCAAAACACAGACGACACGTCATCACAGAAGAAGCAAAACACAGACGATACAGAGAAGAAGATACTCTAGTAGTCAAACAGTTAGTTAGTTGGAGTTAGTTATAGAACTTAACTAAATAATGATTTCTAAAAGAAACAAAAAGAAGTTTTTCAAGAAGTAGTTGGAGACTTAGGCTATAAATACTAGTTCTAGTCGAAGACTAAAGAAGTTTTTTTAAGTCTTACACACTTAAAAAAATTATGTATTCAAAGTACGATATAATAAAGCAAACGCTACTGTAACAAAAAGCTCACAATATCTTTCTAAGCAAGAGAAAGAAAAGGCTAAGAGCCTAGAGAAGCTAAGATAGCAAAAAAAATACTTTGTGTAAGAGACCTGAAGAAGCTTTGGAAGGGAAGAAAGAATACTTGTAAAGTTGAAAGACTATAGTGAAATCGCAGACGAACTCTGAGGACTGGACGTAACCCAAGGTTTGGGGTAAACCAGTATAAAATCATGACGTCTATTCTCTAACCTTACACTTTAATTTTTTTGTTGTTAGACGAGTAGATAAAAATTTATTTGCGATTCAAATATGTAGCTACTTTAGTATAATATCTTTGGTATTCATTTGATAGTTGAATTTTTTTTCAAGAAATATCAAAAAAATTTGTATTCTAAAAAAGATTACACATTTCAACCCCCCCTTCTTGTGTATTTTCGTATATTTTACGTGAATTCTATATTAACAAGTGATTTACTTCAGTGTGTTTATGCTTGTTTTCTCTATGGAAACAAAATTGGAGGAACATTAAAGTACAAAACAAAATGATGCAAATGGATATGTTAAGAGGAAAATAAAGATAATTGTACAATTTGAAAAATGCTTCCTAAATTAGGCATAACTTTCTCATTCAAAATCGTATTAAGATGATTTAGGATGCTAAATAAATCTTTGGGAGAGATCTAAATCTTTTTCATTTTTAATTCTAATAGAAACATATAATCTCTATTGACGTGTCTCAAAATGTGTTTGTTAGTACGAAAGCCATTTTAAAGATGTAAAGACCCTAACTAAAAGTAAGCTTATTAGTTTTTAGTTTAGTTTTAGGTTATATTTAGCAATTATTATAGATAAAAGCCATAAAAAACATATTACATTCATAATCAACAATGAGAAAGATCGAGAATCATTACAAAGAAGCATGTCACATCAAAAGATTTTGATCTTTATCAATGGAAACCTTTTTTTATTGATTCTTCAATTATTTTGTTGGTTGTTATCGTTTGAAGAATGATTTATGGATAGTTTTATATTATACCATGATAGATTGAACACAAGTTTTTTATTCTTGTATGACAATTCAGTTTTATATTTACATAAAAAAATTTATATTGGTGTTGTTCCTAATGCTTGTTAAACAAGTTAAGCTTAAACATAATCTGAGTTTACATATAGATGTTGTAGAAAGAACTTGTATATAGATTAACTTAGACTCTTATATTAAGGATTGAATAAGATACTAGAGATAGTCTTACATGTTGCTTCTGCTATTAAGATGACCCTTTATAAAGTTTCATAAAACTTACAAACTTTTTAAAATGAGTTAATCAGATAGAAATATTAGTTAATCAATTGAGAGATGGGCAGTGGTAAATTGAGAAGTGACAATTTGTTAAACTAGGAGACTCCGCTAGTTCAAGCCAAAGAATCTCCAAATAATTGAAATAAAGTTAAAAGATGATGCCCTGTCTATTCAAGACGTTATATCATATTCAATTTATTATTTTTAATTACTTTCTTGTGTTATTTTTGGGAGTGTTCTTATCTATTTGATTAATTCTAGATTTGATTTAACTTAATCTTAATCTTAGTTGTTGACTAAATCAGAATAAGAGGGTTGGACATGATATATTCTCGTGGGATCCACACTCTACACTTTTGACTATACTATTACAAAATGATAAATCTACTTGCCTATAATCTTATACTAGGATAGTAGAGAAAACAATCAATCACTTGGCGAGTTTTAAAATCATAATTTATCATAATTCTTAAGTGTTGGAGTAGATTAACTGATGACACACCATATGAAATTATGATCATTCATTGCTTGAACTTGTAATACATGACATAAGATTGTTGATATTTTGACTTATTATTGACTTTTTTAACCCTTGTATATAATGAAATGCATCTTTATTGATCTTTGGATGACAAACATGGAAGTGTTAATTGAATGTTGGAATTTTGAAATTATTTTGAAAACAAAGTCCAATTGTAATGTTTAAATGCATAAATTGATATCACAAAAAATTACCCAAACATAATACATATAAAGAGAAGAGAGAGAGTGTACATTATATATTTATAGTGGTTTAAAAAGAAAAATATTGTACATCTTTTGTTCCAAGAGTACAAAATCTTATACATATTATAATTAAGAAGGACCATTCTAGCTTAAACTTATAATCAATTGCACAAGATAATAACCCCACAACTCTATAATTCTCCTTCTTGCTCACATTAATTACTCATTCATGCTCACACATATATGGATGCATTTAAACTATATCAATCGCTAGATACTTACCACTATCCTGTATGTACCTATAACCAATGTTCCTAACCATTAGGAACATGAACTAGTCATTAGAAACAAAAGCTAATAATTAGAGACAAAAAAATGGTCATTACGAACTAGCTATAAAAACAAAAACTAGTAATCACAAACTAATAGCTGGGAATAAAAAATAATTATAAAACACTTAAATTAGTTATTACAATGACTAGTTCTAAGTAATTACGTTCACCATTGATTATTTGATCCCTAAGAAGTTTGTAAATAGAATTATTTATTTCTCAATTTACACAAGAATTGGTTTATATAACCCATATATTCATTAAATCGATGCCTCTTAAACCCTTACTTTAATTAATAAATCTCCTTAATTTCGTCAATCTAAAAAGCAAAGTACTTATACTTTGCTCTTAATTTGATTGGCTTATATTGATGTTAGGTTGACTAGTGTAGTTTAAAAACAAACTAAAACGTATCATACACATATTTGATCAACTTATCTCTAATACAAATCAATTGATGTTCCTGTAGAGAATAATTTCTCACCTAGCAACACTCATTTGGTTAACTTTTGTCTCTCATAGATTAACCTAACCACTTGAAACGTAATTTTACAATTCTCTCAAGTTTTTAAAATTTTTAATATCTTTGATAATAAATTGAATATCCTTAATAAGTATTCTTAACCATTCTAATTCCTCTTGAAGTACACACAATATGATACATTTATGCAATGTTGAGCCTATAAAACATTGAGATGGCCAACATTAGGCTTTTAGAGAAATCACATTGATTTGCTACTTACGAAATGGTTTATTCTTCTTTGTTCTTAGTTATTCACTTGAGTTGTGTGAGACTCTTCTTATTCAAGTACCTTTCTTGTTTTTAGTATAACCTTAATTGCATAATTAATTTAATTAACTCATTAGATCACTTTATCTCTTTTAGGATTTTGGCTCGAATTGGCCGTAGCTCTGAAAAGAATGTGCAAAAAAAAAGAAAAATTCCCCTTATTGTTGTTGATTCAAGCACCCTGAGAAGAAGATTTATCTGTGGCCAAACTTCTATAAAAGATAGCTTCCAAGCCAATACCACCATGTTGAACGAATTTCTTGATCACACTAATTAATTCCTCGTGTATAATGTGCTGGGGACCAGATATTATCCGGATGAAAAAATTTTCCCGGTCAGCAGGAGAGCCATCACATCTTTTATTGGACACCTCTGAATTCTCATAAGGCAAACAGACGTATTTCACGACTTCCCTGTGCTGGAAGAATCGCGATGGCTGAAGTCCACAAGGATCAAACATTGCTGTATCGAAGGGGGACTCGAATACTCTAGTGACGATAGTCTCAGTAAATTTTGTTGGGTATATCGGCATGCAAATGGAGTAGCTCTTACTTTGGCATCTTGTTGACAGGCAGTCTTTGGTGAACCAACTTCCATTTATGCCTTCAGCCTGTTGTATCTGATTTATGAAAGTCTTGTGCTGCCATGAAACAAATGCAAAACACATCCTGGTTTCACTTTTCAGTTGCTCTCTTATACTTGCAACTTCATGCCCTTTGCAATTTTGGAAAGGGATCTGGGTTGCATTGTTCAGTCTCAAAGTACTAGGCTTGTACTAGAAGCCCAACATGTTGAATTAACTTCCATATTATCCAAGTCATCAAAAGTTTCACGGCATCCTCTCTAAATATGGAAGCCTATAGTAAAGAATGCATGTAGGTGAATACCGAATCCATATATAAACAACAAATGTAATGTCAAACTGGTCGAACCCAAAAGTACGATTGCTATAGATGAATACCAAGATAGTTGCAAGGATACCGAGACAAAAACTGCAGTAAACTATTAAGCCAACGACCAGCAGATTCAACAACAAAATTAATAAGGTAAAACATGTCTATTACATCTTCCAATTAACACTGAAAAAGAATGATTTTTATGTAGATCGTTTCTCAACCCTCGAACAACCCTCCACACAAAAATTCATGCCAAGTTACACTCACATATTTGCACTCGGCATAACGGACTAGCACTTTAAAGAGTTACTTTCAAAATCTCTCTGCTAGTCTAGCTGTAACTTGTCTAAGTTTCGAGTACACCTTTCCAGCGGGGGATCCCAATATGAGACTGCATAGGGAATCCCTTGCAACTTTGATATTTTGGAAAGATCCCAAAATGTGGATCTTGGTGTCTGCAATCACAATCCTTGTCTTTGTGGCATTTTCAATGGCAAACTTGGTCTTGCCACCTTTACCAGACAATCTTCCTATGGCTCGGGACAAATGCTCACCACGTAGGGTTTTAACATCCTTTATTTCAAAAGATTCAACATAAAGCTCATCCATTCGTAAGAGTGCGATAGCATCTATCACATCAAAACCTAGCATGAATGCATGGACAAAATCTGCACACTTCTGTAGATTACTGATGTCAGGTGTGTCCTCCCTAGTTTTCAACTCAACTTTCCTGGCCTTGAGATTCATACGGATGTCAATCTTCATCTGTTCATATATAGGTGTGTATATATCCATCCAAGCTTTCTTCAGAGGCGAATACCTGTGTGGTGGAACTGAGACCTTCCTAAATTGAACTTGACCATCAGACATCTCATGAGCCTTCAAAGGCTGAAACTTTGGCTTTGCGGGCAAAGACTCTGCTTGAGGTTTTGATGGAACTGCTTCTACTCCCATATTTGCAGATGCTTCAACTGGCTGCATTGCAACTCCAATAGATACCACAACTAGAGAATCAAGCCTATTTAGATTAAAAAATTGGTTACAAAACACTCAACAAAATTGCTGTCACAATGAAATTCACCATTAATACAAATCTTCTCTGATAACTCCAAAAATTAGCAGACCAGAGGAACTTCAAAAACAATATGAAGACGAAATCATAAATCAAAAACTAACAACATTAAATCCAAATGTATAACAACATAAAATAGGTTTTAAAATGTTGATCATCTTCCCATCTTTCTTTGTACTCGCATGATGTGTTTCTTTGAATACTTCTACAATAAAATCCAATCTACTACCTTTGAAAAGTAATTTCAAAGAAGTGCAGTAAACATGAAAGAGCGTCTTTATCTCCTTCCTTCCAAAAAGCCAACAATCCAATGAAACATTAAGTGAAAGCTCAACTTAAATCGGTGGTCCATCCAGTACATTAAGGACTTACAAGTTAGAGTAATATCAACCCACCAAGCACTAACAAACCACGAAACGCCGACAATACCAAACCCAACAATAACTTAGATAAAAGGAGAAAAAGCCAGAGAGGGGAACAGATATACACACCTGTCTATCTGCGTCGGTAAAATAAAACGGAAAGACGGTAAAGAGAATACGGCTGCGTCCGTGAGAGAGGGGCCTTCTCTGCATAAAGCCGCGGGAACTAGGGTTTTTACGGGTTATAAGATCTGTTCACGTATATTTGTCGTTTTAAGTTGTTCAATGTTCACTTGCGTACGGATGACATATGATTCTTTATTTACCTTCTAAATACTATATACTACGTGTGAAAGTGAAAATATACTGCGCAACCATATACTATATCAATAGAACGAGAGGTTGAGAAAAGTTTTTAGAGATAAAATTGTTATAGCGACCTCTGTGTTATACGAAAGTAGCTAATTAAATCCTGAGATATAAAATATTACTCTATTAATTTTATGTTTTCAATTTTGCTGCAAAAAAAACCTTTAGCCGTGTGTTGTTCCTTCACGCTTAAGGGGCTGTGAGTTAATAAAATTTTAACTTAGGGTGTTTTTTGCTAATTTTTATATGTCAATATTTTTTTAGCAACTTTTGAATAACACAGGGTTATTAAGGCAATAAATTCAGTTTTTAGACCATGCTTAACCTACTTAGTTGTAATTTTAGATGCTTTACAATGGTCTAGCTTATATAACAAAGCAAATATTTAATGAAATGGTTTTAGGAGCCTTACATTATAAAAGTATAGAAGTTATTCCCGAGATGATTAAGAAGATGGAAATGTTTGATTACCAGTACCAATTAAATAGTGGAAGGGCACAATCATCTTAATATATATATTCATAATATAGGTGTTACCACCACTTTGGAAGCTTAGTTAGAGGCTTCACAAATAAAATAAATAACCTAAGTGGAATAGATTTACTATCAAAAATATTATCAACCAAGTAAGTCCCTCAATTAAATTCCAACTGAGACCCTTACTTCAACAAGAAAGGGAAAATCACATTAGTAATTAGCCATTAAGAGGCTAGCTAATGGGACTATTGAGAGATTTGAAAGACCATAATCAAAAGGTTGATCAATTGACAGTTTTAAATGACAACTTAGATTTTCAAGTTAGACAGTTAGCCAATTTCATCAACACTCAAGGAGAAAACGTATTTAAGTGTGAAAGCCCTAATTTGTTAAGGACTTTTGGAGAAAACACAAAATAGAGACATTCTTTCTCTTAAAAGTTATAATTAGCCAATCTAATACTTCTAAAACCCTAGAGAAGTCAATTATAAGCTATTTTATCGTAAAATTAAGATCTAAACGTTATCTTAATAGATCAATTTATCAATAGAAAAGGAAGTTAATGTAGAATTTTTTTCATGATTTCTTTTTCTTTTTTATCGTACGATTTCATTGTTTTGAATACGTTTTTGTGGCTAAACACTTTTGTACTTTTAAATAGGGAAACGCCTAGTGGTTATTTTGTTTAGGTTGATTTAATTTAATTTATGATATGAGATATATCTTTATGAAAAACTTTTGATTAGTCTTAATGTTAATTTATATTTATGCAATAATTATATTTAATTATTGCGTAATTATACAATAATTATATATAATATTAATAATATTAAAAAATACAAAAATATTCAAAAAAAATTATTGAACCAGTAGTCGGACCGGTCTAATTTGACCGGTCTGACCGATCAATTGATCAGTTTTAACCGATTTTCACTGGTTGAATCGGTTTTTAAAAGTGAACCAGACCAAATAGTCGACCGGTCACCGGTCGAACCGATCAAACCGGCCAATCCGCGCTGATTTTTGAAACAAAGGGTGAGATAATTGAGGAACATAGAACATAAATTATTACAACTATCCTGCCGGTGGAGAACAACACAACGCTTATCACATACTCTTATCGACTTCTTGCATGTTTTTTGTTGCCCATTTGTACAATCATCTTTTAAATAATTACCTTCCTTTTCATTTATCTTGTAACTATAAGAATTGGCCTAATCATACAACAAACTAAATCTGCCTAACCATGGAACGAAATACAGTCATCGATCTTGGCAGTAGCTGTGCCAATCATCTGTTAAACAATGATATTGCTTACGGAAGAACTGGCCTCTTTTAACTTATGCACGTCTCTTTATCAGCATCAAACCTGCAATCCTGTCTTACGTGGGTAGTCTGCTCCTCAGACCCAATCATTAAACATTTGCTTAGCAGAACCAGTGTAGATAGCTCCAATTTACACTGGTGTACTGACACCTTCATTAGTAAACTTCTGGTATGTAGAATGGCAGCTCCAGTGGCTCATCTTTGATATAATTTACCACTGCTGCAGCATTTTCTTGATTTTGACATCATTTCTGCTCCTAAGAAAGCGTTTGAAGATTACATCATGCTCAGACTGGAATCTCTAACAACATTATACACCTCAGATCCATCAAACTTCCTCAAGCTTCAAATCCATCGGGTAATCAAAATTTATCTGGAACATCAGCTGAACATTACGGACTTCTAGTAGATTTGGCTGTGATTCTCAAGGCATTCCAAAGATGGAGATACAGAAACCAGGCAGATATATGACAAGGGATGAAAAAGTCTTGCAAGTTCCCTTTTAATGTTCAGGAGAAGGATGGTTGGAGGGAAATCTCACACCTTGATAGACAAAATTTCATCTGCAGACTTTTGTTTAACTGATTCTGTATAGCATCACAACAAGACAACTTCAAAATTTTGTACTCTGGTCTCAAAACATGTACAACACTATTGCAGAAGAATATTCACAAATGCAGTAAGTATTGTAATTGGCACAAGATTCACAATATAATAAATTGACAATCATGAGAGATAGTTGTGGTGTCAACTTTCCTTCTCAACTGAGTTGATAGGAAATCTACTCATACAGTAACAACTGAAAATTAGGTTTCTAAGATAAACAAGATCTGGAAATACAGAGAAAGAGACAGGAAGAGAGGAAGCAAGTTCCATAAGAATCTTGCTATTTTCAATTGATATTAACAGAATGACTAGTTAGTTATTATTAATATTCCAACAACTAAAAACAATTTTCATGCACCAGCGGTTACTTATCTGACATATTATATGTATCAATTTGTTTACTGAATAGAAGTACAGAGTTCATCACAAAAATTACATCCTCTTGTAATTTATCCTGGTATAAATTTTGTCCTCCAGAATGTTCATCAGGTTTCAAGTTTATATGTGCGCCAAGCTCAGGTAAAAGGAAGCTTCCAATCAGAGAATGGATGAAAAGGTTCATGTTTCTACATGTTTGTTGAATCATTAAGTTTAATGACAAACAGAAGCCCGATAGAAGGGAAAATGCTAGCAGTGTGCTGGAGGGTGGGTGATAAAGGATGGGGTAGTAGGTCTCAAACCACATTACTAGGATTTCTTTTTCTGCCTTTGTGTTAACTTTTTTTTTTAATAAATGGTTTGCTACAAAAGGATTTTTTTTTTTTTTAGTGAACATGTCATAGCTAACGACAACATATATTCAAAGATCTTGCAAAAAAGGGTAAGAATATAGATACCAATTCTATCCCTGATGACAGTAGCATGTTTGGGTCCGGCACTCTTTTGTGCAAAGGATAATATATCAGAATACATATCACTAGAGGGTGTAAAACCTGCATCCATCATCCATTCCAATACCTGCAGTAAAAAGTTGCCGAGTCCCTCCATCAACAACTATTTGAAAGCAGGCAAGCAGTATATAGAAAACATGAAATCAATATTGCATCATTTCTCAGGAAAGGAAGGAGAAATCATTGTCCTTCTAACAGAACATCAATTCACAACAAAGTCGGGAAACAGTATACACTAAGCAATTTACTAGGCAATCACAAAAGAGAGAAAATGAGGCTAATTACAGAATAAATGCATGTGGAATAGTTTGATAGGTAACTCGATAGAAATTGTATAGCTTTTAGTATATTGATAGAAATATAGAAAATAACTACTGGAGCAAGCTCCCCCTCCTGGACAAACCAGGCCACTTTTCCTAACAATGATGATAGTAAAATTCTTGTTGCCCTCTGTTCTCACTAGACAGCTTTATACTCCCCTCCCTCATTCTCTCTCCATAACAAACTTCTAACAAACTTGCCTACAAGATAATCATTCCCCCTCCTTTCTAGCTTGCTCCTACGAATATGTTTTGATGGGCTATGATGGGCTTAGTTGGTATGGGTTGGGAAGAGGGTGGTTGTTATCATAGTTTGAGCCAAAAATAGAAGAATGTTGAAAGTTACATGATCTGCTTCAAATATTCCAGTCATGTAACACTGCTTCCAAGAGAGGCCAATGAAGCAAGTTTAGTATTTAACCAACAAATCAGTTCAGAAACTAAGCAATTCATCAACTGCATGCTATGAACTACAAATCACTTCAAAGGAAACTTAAATTTTAATGAATTGACGAAGAAATACCTCAACATATTTTCTCCAATTCCCAGCAGCCAAAAGATTCTTCAATAAAATTGAATAAGTGCTAAAGTTGATTTCAGCTCCTGAAGCCATAATTTTGAAAAATAACTGCACTTCATAAAAAAAGGTTCATTAGAAGCACCAAAACAAAATTTTCTTGTTATAATAAGTAACTGATACCAATGACTACAAGACTTGTGCTTGCTAGGTAAAGTTTATCTTAAAGGAGGAAAGGAAAAAAGTAGACAGAATACAGGTTCATTTTTGTCTCCTCAGCTTAAGTACTCAAACATCTGAACACAATCAGATACCTTCAACATTGACTCAGCCCTTCCACTTTTTCCAAGTACATGTAGTATCTGATTCACAAGCCCAATTGAAACTACAGATAATGAAGGCTCCATCAATTTGATTAAGTCAAGTATTGTCTTCCAATCTCTCAACCTTCAACCAAAGTTAACATGCAAGTCACTAGAGCGCGAGTAAGAACAATAATGCCAAAGTAAATGTGTTAATTAATGGCAAACCATGAAGATTCAAGTTTTTAGAAACCACAACACCAAAATAGAAAGAGAAAATTTACGTTTTCTTAATGATCACAAGTAAATCTCAGAACTACACAAGCCTCGCATGCCTGACATTAACTCCAGAAAGCTATGTCTCAAGTGAAATTCCACTACATTAGTAACTAAAATAAGATGTCATTCCTCTTTCACCTATGTACCTTTAATTTGGACAACTGATTCAAATATTTACCATAAAGTCTTTCATTCCAAAGTAGCAATGCCACTTGACATGGTAAGAGTTCCCCAGCATCTGCATCTCATCCAATGGAGAGTTGAAGATACAAATTGCTCATCCATGCCAAAAGTAAACCATGACATAAAATTCAAGGCCAGGGCTCATCATACTTTACTAATTTACAGTCTCAAACAAGGATATCTCAACTGCTAATTTGTTTGGTACATTGAAAATCATGAATTGCTATTTTTCATCACTGAAATCTTTAACATAGCTTATTGCCATAGCTTCATTTTTCTAGCACTTTGTTATACGCAAAGCTAACACACTAGCAAAGGGTGAAAGGAATTTGTCTTCGACGTTTTGAAGGCATAGAAGGTACACATGCACAAGTAAAAACAATTGCAAAACCATATTTAACATTCAATAATCGGGACTGGGCATGTATCTTTTTACTTTAGTGTTTTCCTTTGCACATAATTGGTTGGATAGTTTTTGATTGATCTAAATGCAATTTTTCTGCTATAATTGGCTGGATAGTTTTTGGCCAGGCTGGGCCAGGCCATTGCTATCCCTAGTAATTAGCCATAATCCTCTACCCAGTATAAGAGTCCTATTCTTCGGAAGTATTATGACAAGCAATCCTCTACCCAGTATAAGAGTCCTATTCTTCGGAAGTATTATGAAAAGCAATTGGGTAGAAGATATACTAATGCAGCCTAACTTGCCCAGTTTTTAACCAGATATATTGAAGAAGAAAAGGAGAAAGAGAGGTAGAAAACAGAGTAGTTGCTTACAAGCTACAAGCTGATGTCATTTCAAAGAAAACAGCATCATGGACAGGAATGTTTCTCTCTCTCATGAGCTCCGCCAGAATAAGAACCTTGGACGATTGACCTCCTTTATTGAATGCTCTCATCAAAGCAGAACATGCAACAGTATCGAAAAGGATATCATGTGACACCATTTCCTGAAATAACTCACAGGATTTCTCCCAGTACCCTTGAATCACACAAAAGAAGATGTTTCAATTTCTAAGAGCATTGTCAATTATATCAAATAATCATACCAGTGTCTATACGCCAAAATTTACCAGCATTATTATAGGCATGTAGCATTGTTGTATAGGTAATCACATCAGGATGACAACCAGCCACCTTCATCTTGTTGAACATGGCTTCTGCTTCCGTAACTTTTCCCTAATAAATAAAGGCAGAAAACTTACAAGTTATAATTAGACCAATAAACTGAGATATAAGTATATTAACTAAACATTTCTTCCCCAGAAACTTGCCTGGTTGCTGTAAGAACAAATCACAGATGAGTATACCTCCTTTGTCACAACAACCTTCATATCCATCATTTCAGCATAAAACTCAACTGCCTCAACAAATTTTGACATCTTGCAGCAACCACTTATCAATACCGTGTAAGTAATGGAATCAGGCCTCACTTTTGTTTTCTTCATAGTTTTGTACAAGGCTGTAGCTTTTTCATAGTCACCAATATTCATATAGCTTCCAATGGCTGCATTATATGCAATGGTGTTCAGTCGGATACCTCGCATTTCAGCTGCTGAAAGTACAGCATCAATATTCACCTTTTGACCACAACGACCACAGGAAGCCAAAAGACTACTTATGGAGACAATGTTTGGTTGAATACTATCTTTCTCCATTTCACGCAAGACTTCCACAGCTTCAGCAAGTAAACCACTAGATCCATATGCATCAATCAGTGCATTGTAGCTAACAAGATTTGGTTTCCACTTGTCTCTCTTCATCATCTCAAATACTTGCCTTGCCTTTTGAGGTTGCTTTGATCTTCCATAAGAATTGAGCAAAGATGTATATGATACAACATCTGGGTGAAACCCACTGGATTTCATTTCATTAAAAACTGTCAATGCCTCTTCACTCATTCCATGAGAAGCAAATGCTCCCATCAGCGCATTGTATGCAACAATATTAGGCTTCATACCTTCTGCAAGCATGGTACTGAAAACAGCTTTGCAGTTTTCGATCTGCCCGCACACAGAGTACAAGTTGATGATGCTAGTAAATGTTACAATATCGGGGTGGCACTCTGATTTCTTATCTCTCATGGAATTGAATATTGTAATGGCTTTCTCATAGTGGCCAAGTTTCACCAAGCAATATATCACAATGTTAAGGGTTGTCGTGTCAGGACGAATATTTGTTCCTTTCATTAACTCAAAATAAGACAAAGCTTTTGAAAACTGAGCTCCGGTCTTAAATGCAGACAAAACAATATTGTGAGTCACAAGATCTGGCCCAACCCCATTTTCGGACATTTTCTTGCAAACTTTCAGAGCCGCTTTCCAGTGTCCACTAGATCCACAAGCATTTATCAGGTTATTGTATGTGGACCGACTAGGAGGAATCTGCCAATATAATATTCACAATGAATATTAGAGACATATATAGACATTATAGCAAATCCCTTGGGAGCTTTAACACATGTCCACAAAGAACAGAAATAAAAATGCAAAGTTGCCACCAAAAGAGGATGAGAAAAATCAAAATGTTATTAGAGATTAGCAGTAACAAACCAGAGGTTCAGCATAGATCAACCTGACCAAAACAGTTGTTAGTACCTGTTCTAGAAAAGTAATACTATTCTGCATGCCAAAGGCAAAAATTTTCAATCATATTTACGCGGATAATAAGGCATCTCACAACTAAGAAACTGTGGTTTAAAATTTTTGCAAAAGCTTTCCTACAATTATGTTTAAATGTATCAAGCCGGACCTAATTAAATTGATAAGAGCATCTAAAAGATCTTAAAACATGAGAAATATACAGACAGCTTCACGCAGCATGTCTTCCATTATATTCATTGCCCAACGCCATTGACCTGCACGACCGTGCGCATTGATAAGAGCATTGTATGTTTCAGCATCAGGTTTGCACCTGACAAGCAAAAGAACTGACATAGAATTATGATAACATTCTAGGCAAAATGTCAAGTTTTTCTGATGATACCTCAAAAATATCAAGATCCCAATCACAATAGAAATAGGACCCCAACTCAGCCCAAAAGCAACAAAGACATATATAAACAAAGAAGAAAAAATTCCAGATCATATCAATCGAAGCAATGATAATTAGAGGAACATAGCTGCTCAAAGCAGAAATAAAATGTCACATGATATTCCTCCCCAGAATTAAACTTGAATAATACTCCTACCCTGAAAAAATTATGAATGGCCCTTAGCTACCTGCCTTACACAATCACTTCAAAGTTACTATATCAGTATATCTCTAAATGAACAGCAACTTATACAATAGACGCTAAAGCAAAGCTTCCCCCTGAAAATCTATTATGAAAATGTTCCATTTCAATGTAAGAATAGTATATTTCTTTCTTAAAAGATACTAGTATAAATGAAGCTCTTTATAAGTAGTAGATCAATCAAAGAAATTGACGGAAAAACTAGCAGCTTCAGAGCAGAACATGATAAGAAGAAAAACATACCTCCATTCTTGCATCTCGAAGAACAGACCGCGTGCCTGATCACTCCTGTTATGTCTAGCATGCAGCCTGATCATCATATTGTAGATATCATTGCGAGCACAATAATTCTTTTGGTTCTTCATCCACTCGAAAACCAGAACACTGTGTTCAAGTGCACCCCTTTGCGTTAACTCCTAAAACAACCAACAAAAACACCATCAACTTAATAGACGTTCTTCTTCTGTATCCCATTTGCAGCATTCAATAAAAAGCGAAAAGTTTGCCTTGATAAGAAGAGGGAAATTTTTGCGAGCGAAACGGCCAATCCAACAATTCAAGAGACCGTGGACATCATTGGAGGGTCGGAGCTCAAGAATGTTGCGGACAACCTCGGAGACTGTCCAGTCCTTTTGGAAGCGATCTCCTTCAACTCGAAGACGATATTGTTTAGTAAGGTCGGCTTTTCTGAGACCACTAACATGGGTGCTAACATGGTGATCGCCTTTTTCGTAGTCTACGAAAATCAACTTCTTCTCTTCGAAGACCGAATCGTTCTTGGTCTTCTTGCACTGGACTTTGGTTCTAGTTGCTTTGACGTTGGCAAGACAAGGGGCTTGGTAGACGGTAGCCATTTTCTGTGGCCAGAGAGAGGGAAACTGAGCAAGTAGAGGAGAGAGACAAGGATTATTTTTAAAAGAAACAAACATTAAAAAAGATATGATATTTTAAAAAATCGATTTTTTTAACTTTAAATTTTTTAAAAAATTTACACTCTTTAAATTTAATGTTTCGTGATAATTTTACAAAATTGAATAAAACTAATTAAATCTGATTTATTTATTATAATTATTTTAAATTATGAATTTAATTTAAATTTAATTAATTCAGTTAAATTGAGATATTATATTAGTAAAGTTTGAATGATATTCGTACTATATTTATTTCTTTGATTTTTAATCGAAT
Organism: Erythroxylum cataractarum; assembly: GCA_024703695.1. NCBI lineage: Eukaryota > Viridiplantae > Streptophyta > Magnoliopsida > Malpighiales > Erythroxylaceae > Erythroxylum > Erythroxylum cataractarum. The sequence goes on along the minus strand of JANJEY010000004.1, from coordinate 46,036,392 downwards.
TATAAGAAAGTGAGTTTTTTATAAAATTAAAAATTAGAGAAAATTTGTAAAAAAAAATTAAAACCACATTTTTTTAAGATTTCTTAAATTTAAAAAGTTTCTCTTTTACCTTTTTTAAAAGATTCTAAATGAAGACTTTTCATTAGAGCAAGGGATAATAGAAATAGAGACTTGTTATAAAAAATGAGATAAGGCAATTATCCAATATTTTTTTGCACAAGATATATCATGTGATGTATAATTATTATTTTTTATCAATTTAAATATAAAATATTTTTATTTACTTATGTATCCATTATTCAATCTCATCTATGATAGGTATTTTCTAAAAAAATTACAATTATTACAATGGATATAATATTTATACATATTTACTAATGTATTGTATAAATAAATTTTAAATTTTGTATTATTAAATAAATATTATATTTTGATAACATGTTACAAACACATAAAATAGATTAATTTTAGAGGATAAATTTTTGGAAAATATTCTTGTTATTCAAAATAATTTAAACATACCTTTATCTATTGGAAACAATATAAAAAGGACTTTTTATCGAGGGATTGATTGCTTTTATTATGGTTAGGGTTTTTTTATTTAAAATAAAAGGTAAGAATTTACCAAAATGTGATTGATTAGAAATGCTTTCATTTCTCGTTTTTAAAAAATAAAAAATCACAACCATTTAACAGTATAAGCCAAGCCTAAAGTCTTATAGTCTAGAATAGGATTCGGTTACTTAAATCTCATGTTCTAAAAATAGGTGAAAATTAATGTTAGTTTATAAGTTTATTTATGAAGATATAACCAAGATTTATAAGCAACTTCACATTATTGTTGAATTAATAAATAGGCATGTAAGCAAATCTGGCATCACAAAAGATTAAAAAGTTTAATTAATGTTTGTAGAAAACACAATTGCGTATCTATCACTTATATAATCGATCGTGGGGACAAGCAACAGGAAGGAACCTTTGCACTTAAAAGGTGGAATCGCTCACCCTAAACACCCGCATTAGTAATGAAGCTAAAACTTGGTGGTAGAGAATAAAGCTCATGAGTAGGGATTTCCAAGAGAAAGGCTTTCAAATAAAGGAATATTAGGTAATTGCCCTATGTATCTACTAGTCACGATATGGAATCTATTCAATACTAAATATGATCCAATTGCTCTATGTATCTACTAGTCACGATATGGGATCTATTCAATACTAAATATGATCCAATTGTAAACATGTTAAGATAACTATATGTAGTAAAATTATAGAATATAATAATAACTCAAGTCTTTCAAAGTTTTAGGAACTAAGCAGATGTTGATCCTATTTATCTCCTTCACTGTTGATGTTTTGTTATATAAAAATGTGATTTGATTAGGATGTTTGGATTTTTTAACGAATCTTGTGATGGTTAATAACTAAAGCATTTCAAAGTCTTAATATGTTCAACAACAATTGTAAGTCAATGGACCTTACGACCTAACATATATGAATCGAGCATCATTAACAACTTAGTTTAAGCATGTATATCACTTTTTATCATATCATCATATGGATTTGAAATTAGATAAATATCTATGTTATTTCTCAGGTAGCTATAAATGCTTCATATTTAAAGTGAAAATTGCATATTTGCTTTTAGTATAGCATAAAATTTTAATTATATTATTGGAATTTGATAACTGGAGGTTAATAGCCTTGCAGGACCTCCAGATGAACATGGTGATGATGATCATCACTAATCATAGATTTGAATTTCTATTTCGAATAAATGTTTAGTTGTTGCTCTGGTAACATTGGAGATGATGTCAATATGCTATAACAATTATTCAATATTCTCATTGAGATGGATAGTGTGAGAAGTTCTTCATTTTCTCTACCTCTCTAGTTTTTAATCTATAGATTTAGATTACCTTTTCCCCTTTCCTCACAACTTGTTGCCCTCTTTTAAGCTTACATAGTTCCTCCTCTTTTATGGTTCTATACTAGTTACTGTTTCTACCTTTTTGCTCCATCACTCTTTGTTGATCTTCTAGTTCTTCACCTATTCCTTTTACCATTTATCCACTTGCCCCTTCTCCCTATTTCTCTTGCTTCTACTAGGAGCTAGTTCTTGTCATAGATGAGTCCTCAACCTTCTCCCATTTCTCTACTCTTAAACTTCCTTTCTTGGTTTTGATGTTTTAGCCTTTACTGCCTTTTCCTTTTTTAGGAACGACCTTTTGAAAACTCTCTATCTCCTTATTATTATTATTTTTCTTATTTTTGCAATATGTCTAACCCCTTATTCCCCTCTAATCAAACTAGCTAAATCCTTTAATCTTTTATAGCACTATTAATCTCACAAGTTCCCCCTTTACCAAGAAAATCTTATTTTATAAAGTAAAAACCATCCTTAAAATTCTTTTAGCTGAGTAGGTCATACATAAGCCTATCCTAGTATTGCTCCTTTTGACTTAATCATCTCTAAAACTCTTATGGTAACATGATTAGGTAACCAAAAACCTACTGAGGACCTTCACTATTGTCCTCCTACTTTGTCACAAGGAAGTTCTATTATTTCTCCACCTTTTGGAGGTCCTCAGATAAGCAACTCCTAAAAAGGAATCTATTTTGGTTATATTCTTTTTAGATAAGCATCAACCTTTCCATTAATGAACTCTTAGGCTCACTTTCATTAAAACAAGTTAAGTTTGAAGGCGATTTTGGTAAATGAGAAAATCTCTTCCTTTTCAAATTCAGATATGAATCAAGTGTTCAAAATATCATCTTAAATGGTGATTGACACTTTAACAATCCCCTCTTTCTTTAAACATAAAAACCAAATGTTCATATTAAGAAATTAAAGCAAAACAAGTCCTTATATAGATTAACATAGATAGCCCCTTAACAAGCTCTACTAGCAAACAAATAAGTATGGATGTAATAATAGATGGTATAAGGCATGTAATTTGTGCCTAAATTTATGTTATTATTAATTTTCACCAAAACTCACTATATCATATTCCTCTTTTAAGGTTAGGGGACGATGAAAAGCTAATTGAAGATTTTATAACAGTATTTTACTAATGGAGACCAGACATATCCCACCAAGGTAGGAAATGAGTTCTAACTAGAAAGATGTTTCTAATAGGTGATTATTATGAGCTAATAAAGCTTCATTCTTGATGCATGTCAAATGCACCAAAAAATAAAACCTAACTTTACACACTAAGATTTATAATAATAGTGAGTAGGTATCATATCTATCGGGAGTGTTCGTGTAGCTTTTGTAATGAAAAGAATTGTTATTTAGGATATTGAGGAGGGGGTGTGGATAAAGAGTTCTGCCCCTCCTCTTCTTCCAAAAATGTTTCATGCCCCTCTAAGTTGCTCATATATTGCTTTATACGAAAACTAGGGTTTTGGGAAGATGCACGGTTGGGTGCACAATTGTGCATCTAACTGTGCAACCTAAGAAAATGAAGATTTTGTGAAGATACATGGTTGGATATATGGTCATGTATCCAATCTTGTATGTCAAAAACTATCTTCCAAAATGTATACATGGCTGTGTAAGTAAATACACAATCGTGCATCTTCTAAGAAATCTTGAAAACTTCATTTTCTTGCATTTTCTTGTGCCATATTCACCCTAATCCATCTCCTCCTTATTCCACAAAGACAATTGAGTTTAAACATCAAGAGGATGACTTAAAGAATGTACTTAACTCACTTTAGCTCTTGAACTTCCAAATTGTACCTAAAACCACATATAAACTAAAATGAGTTTCTTAAACATTTCATAGCATTAATTACTAACTTTTATGGAGTAAATGTATAATCAATTAGGCACATATCAAGTTCCCCCATACTTAACTTTTGATTGTCTTTGGGCAAACAACAAAGTTAAAATCACAAATTAAAATACTTACTCATTTTCTATGTTTCTTAATAATAGATAGTCATAAGAAAGGAGGAATAACTTTCAAAACCACAACAAGAACTCAACATTCAATTCCTTTACTCATAAACAACCAACAGTCATTCTTTTTAAAAACTAAGTAATCTAGGGTAGATTTTGACAAAATATGTTTAAATATGATAAATTTATGGATACACTCAAACACCATTAATGAACAAGACATTCCACAATTTTACATATCATTTCATTTCTCCACCATTAATATTCACATGTATAATCATGAATCAAAGGACTTTTTAAGATTGTAATATGGGAAAAGGCTAAGATTCAATGTATTTTGGTAATGTAGTATAAAATCCATGAAAGATAAAGCAAGAAAAACACTTAATGTATCATTAAGGGCAAAAACCAACATTCACTCAAAACTAGGTGCCATTAGCTATGATGAATGCAATAACTATGAAATATAACCAATTAGAAGAGATCACCATAAAAATCGATGATAACAATACATTGAAACTATAGGTAGTAATCATTCAAAACTTCTACCTCATATGCATAATACTCAAGTCACCCATTCCATACAACTTTAGGAGGAGAAACTACTCATGAATAACTTTTCAAAACAATTGCATTTCCTCCGTGATACTTTTATTTAGACATATTTTTCTTTCTTTTTTTTTTCTCTTACTTTTCACTTTTTCTTTCTTTGTTTTTTTCTTTTTAATAAAAATTGAGAGAAGTTATATCAACATTTGAAATTCATTGATAAGAGATAAAATGATATTTCAATAATTATAACAATTCTGTATATATCACATAAAATGATATTCCAACAATTATAACATTTCACATATATCATATCCCCCACACTTATACTTTTGTGCATCCACAATTATTAACAATTAACAAACACTCCATTAGCTTTAAGGCTTAGGTATGACATTTAGTTAGGTTAAAAGCATGTGATGTGTTTAGCACAAAAAGAAAGGCTAATAAAGCTTTAGAGAGCTTATCAAAATGAAAAATCCTATCAACAGGTAGACTATTTGGCTAATGTAGCTTGTAAAAACAAAGAATGTCTATCTCATTTTTTTGTTAATGCATGTGATTAAAATGTGGTCTTGAATATAAAATTAAAGCAAAGTTAGGATGTACATGTCATGAAGGTCACACATAAACAAAAGATAATGAGACTGTTATAGATATGTTAGTTAACAAAGGCTTAAAATCTTACTGGCTTTTGTCTACGACTAGATACTACTCTTCTAAAGATAATGTGTATTGAACAATCATAAGAGTAAATATACATGCTCAAGTTGCCATGAATTTTTATAATCAATTCACTCTCTAATTATTACTATATAGTCTTAGAAGCAATGGAAAAAGAGAAAATCTTTGTTTGTTTGTTTGTTTTGATTCTCTTTCTTTTTGTTTGAAAACTTAAAAACACATTAAAAATAAACAAACAAAATTTAAAACACACATGAAAATAAGAAATAAACAACTTAAAAGCATACATTATAATCTTAACAAATGCCAAAAGTGTGAAAGAAAAGAAATAAACTTCCTTTGAGTTGCCTCCCAAGAAGCACTTTTGTTTATAGTCGCTAGCTCAACTCCATAATTTCCTCCTTACATGACAAAATTATAGTCTTCAGGTGTCAAAACTTCTACCTTTTTCACTTGAGGTTCTTTAGGATAAGGCTTGGGTTGATGACCACTTACATTCAACATCTTCCTTATCGTCAAACTCTTAATCTCCACCAAAACCTTACACTCTTGAAAAATCTCCAATATCTCTTCACCCTTTTCCTCCTCATTTAATTTCTCCAATTTTCTAGGTAAAGGTAAAGGGCTAGTCTTAACTACAATTAGGGATTCAGTACCCAACTTTAAGCTAAATGATATATCCCTTTCTCTTTCAAGCTCCTTCTTAATTTCTTCTTCACTAACAATCCCTTGATTAGTCTTCTTATGCTCCTTTCCACTCTGTAACGTTTTCACACTAACGTTTCTTATATTCACCTCAAGTTGAGATGGTTGTTTTTCTTCACTTTGTGATTCCATGTGATTGATAATTCCCACCATATGACCCATTTGGCTTACCGAGGGAATCTAGACCTTACATCTTATTTCTGTTTCACATTCTAATGAAATTGCAGAGTATTAATAGCAACGTTAACTAAGTCTTCTAGATATATACCTAAGTTGAAATAAAAGGCTTCTGGTTTATATGAGAATTGTTGTGCATCCTGCAACCTATCTAGGAAGTAGTTTTGTTGGCTATCTCCGTAACTAAAGTTTGTATGATCATTTCAAACTTGGTTATATGATTAGGAATATGGGTTATGAGAAAATTTTCTACCAATAGCATTGATAATATCCAGCTGTGAGATACTTTCTTCATTATATCTCTTTTTAAACATAAACACAAATAAACATTAACATATCAAGAAATATATGTAAAAACTAATTAGAAAAAAAATATACAAAGCACTAAATAAAATCAAGAACAAAAATTAAAACACCACACTCCTCAGTAACGTCGTAAAAATTCTTTATGCGTGTCAAAAGCACCTGAAAATAAAACATATCTCTACACTGTAAGATTCATAATAGCAATGAGTAGGGATCGTATCCACAAAGAGTGCTCATGTAGATTTTGTAATGAAAAGAATTGATGTTTAGGATATTTGGTGGTTGGATTCAAATAAGAAAATAAAGTGAAATTAAAGTAACAAAAGAAAATTAAAACAAACTGCCAAAAAGTGATAAAAGTAATCAATAGGTTTGGAATCTGATTTTTAGGTCATTCTTAGCCTACACTTGAATAAGCATATCTCATTGTCTTGTTATTGTCACACCTCTCTTAGAAACCATTAATTCGTAGATTAATAATAAGCTCAATTAACCTCAATTTTTCCTTAGGTTGTGTTTAATTAAAATAAGCTCTTTAACTAAACCCAACTATCAAATAACTTAGAGCAAGCTCTCTAGATTTAATAGGATAGTCACATTACAAGCTAGAAAATAGATTAATCTAGGCAAAAACTATATAAGCTCGGGTTATTTAACCTATGTTATGTTATCTTTAATGATTCAAGACCATTAGTTGCCACAAATGAATCCAAAACACAAACCATTATGTATTGTATTTACGATTATAGCAACGGGTTCATATATAAATAATTAAATGAGAATGAGAGTATTAATCATCTATATATAAATATCCAAATCAATAAACATATAATAACATAAACAATCCTTGAAAAGAAAAAGAACAACAATGTATAATGAGAGGATGCCCAAATGTGTTCTTTGGCTTTGATTTCACCTCCGAATAGGATTGAGGAAGACCAACCCTCCATAGATCTCAAAGAATTAAGAGTTTTGCCCCTTCTCTTCATCCAAAAATGTTTCATACCCCTCTAAGCCGCTCAAATGTTGCTTTATATGAAAAAAATAGGGTTCTAGAAAGATGCATAGTTGGGTGCATAACTGTGCATCCAACTGTGCAACCCAAAAAATTGAAGATTTTATTAAGATGTACGGGTGGATGGTTGAATATATGGTTATGTATTAAACAGTGTATATCAAATTTATCCTCCAAAATGTAGACACGATCATATAAATAGATACACGACTGTGCGTCTTCAAGGTCATCTTGAAAACCTCATTTTCGTGCATTTGGTTGTCCTATCTTCACCCGAATCCATCTCCTTCTTATTCTATAAAGAAAATTGAGTTTAAACATCAAGAGGATGGATTAAGAATTTGCTTTTAACTCACTTTAGCTTTTGAACTTCCAAATTATACTTAAAACCACATATGAACCAAAATGAGTTTCTTAAATTTTTTATAGCATTAATCACTAAGTGTTGGATACTAAATGTATAGTCAATTAGGCATATATCAAGGTTCTAGTAGGAGATAATAGATACAATAGAGAAAATAAGTAAGAAATGGCCAAAAAAGTTGAAATATTACAAGCTTTATACATAACTAGGGAAAAAGGAACATGCACTCAATTTCCAGATATAGAGAAAGTGCTTATTATGTTATAGGTATAGAATCCCATATATTAATTGGGAACAAATCAAATAAACCCAGTTGGCTAATCTACCTACATCCTCCTCAAAGTAAACCTTTACACCTATTAGCACTTTAACTAATCATCAATATAATTATAAATCTAGTAAAAATTTCAAAATAGCTATTAGGAGGAAATCCAAAAGGAAAATAAGATTAACAATTCTAACTCCTTTTCCTCTCTTAATTTCAATATTGTCTTAGAATGTTAGAGGCCTTAATAGCCTTAAAAAAATTATATGGTTATTTGTATGAAATTAAGCCTCTGTTAATTGATCTTTTAAAAAAAGTATAAAAAAATTAAACTTCCTTCAAAGCTATTAGTCTATCATTACAAATCATAATGCTCACTACAATGGTAAAATTGATGTAATTTTTGTAAGTCTATTATAGGAGAAGGTTAGTTTCCAAGTAACCTTTGTTTATGCTTTCAAATTTATTTTTCAAAGAAGTTCTTAATGAGATAAGTCAAAAGAGATACAAGCTAGTATAAATAAACGTTGTTTGGCACTTCAAGACTTCAACAACTTCATTCAAATCATAATTTGAAGGGAATGTGTGCATTAGGAATTTCTTTGATGATTTTAGGGGGATTGCGTGAGTGAATTACAAGTGATTGATCTCAAGCTGAAGGGGCAATTTTACACTTAGAATAATAAGCAACAAGGAAGATGATTTCTTATAATAAAGCTTAACAGAGCCCATATTAATAGCCACCAAATTTGCACTTTCTAAGAAAGCAAAGCCTCATTTAACTATCCATTATTTTATAATCACTATCCTATTGAAATTCACAATTTGATCTTGAAATAACAAATGAAAACCCCCTTTGACTTAACAATTACATAGCATATGATGAGAAATTCAAAAAATCTGTCAAAAATTGCTTGGGCTATGAATTTTAGGAGTTCAAATTTTTGATTTATATGAGGAAGCATCATATGGTCCAAGAGGTGTTTAAGAAAATCAGTATCAAATGATATGACAAAACTTATCAAATTATATCTACTACTGAAGCTACTCTATATAAGACCTAACACTCTCTTTATCAAGATCCCATATGTGCAACAAAATAAAAAGTAGAAAAGATCAATTATAATTGAGCAATAGAAGTCAATTACTAAATTCTTAAATGGAAGTCAAGAATTTAATGGCTAAAAAATAAGGATAAGAACTTCATTTTTTTTCCATTATTGATTCCTTTCAAGAAAAAATTTGAATATAACTACGTCCCTCCAAAAAACATATATGGTCTTGGTACAATGTTTAAAAGTCTATATTGCTAGAAGCTTGTGTCTACTTCTATAACACTATAGGCACTGCCTCCTTTTACTCTTCCTTATCACAAGCTCTGAAATATCTCCACATTATGAGGATCACTAATACTGAAGCTCATAATCTACTTTTCCCCTTTAATGCCTAATTGACTTATTTTAATAGTCAATGTTGAATTATCCACAAGTGACGTTGTAGTTGTAGCTAGAATAAGCAAGTATGGGTCAAATCCTACGAAGATGATGAGTATTGGTAATTAATGTTATCCTATTATCTAGTCTACAAATTTGATTATGATTTTTTAATAGAGCAAATAAAAATTAAAAAATTAAAATAAAGTAGGCAACAATATTGAACAGAGAAATGAGAAATCACTTAGAAAGCGATCAATCTTAAGAATTAGTGTTCGGTTATAAATCCCCTTAAAAGTTGTTAAATAATCAATCTTTTATTATACAATTGTTTTATTAATTATTGGACTATGGAAATTCCTATCTTAAAGTAATAACTCACTTGAGTGTACTAATAAATAATCTTAGAATTATCAACTTATATTATTCAAGTTAAAGGTATTAAGATTGCTTTATCAATTTGTGAATTCATTTTAGGTTTTACTTTAATCTAGAGAACTTATGTTGACCTAAACAAACTCCTTTCAACTATGGTGGATCTATTCATAAACAAGAATTCTCAATCTCTATGTTATGAAATCAGATTATGCATTAATATTATGGATCTGTTAGAACATATATTAAACATGTAATTGAATCACCATATATCAATCAAAACAATTGTATTAAATAAAAGAATCAAAACATATTATAGCACAAAACTAAGGTTCATCTTACATAGACACTAAAATTTTTTAGTCACCTATGATAGAAAATGAATCAAATATAAACAAAAAGAAAAACAAGTAAAAATAAAGAGTTCATAATTCTAAGTCTCCCTTTTATCTCTTCGAATGTTCTTGTAAGGTAGAAGTTTGATCCTGTACTCTAACGGATCTTTCGATGATTTCTTCGTGTTTTCCACTTCTTTAGATCAAAATTGTCCTCTTGAATGATCTTTGCCTTTAAATTCATCTCTCTATGTCTGCTCCCTTATTTTGCCTGCCATCATGTCTTTTTATAGTAAAATTTAGAGTTTTTAGGTGATACACAATCTAATACACAACTGTGTAATTAGATCATGTATAACCTAAAATATCTATAATTTCATATTCTACACGGCCTAAGAGAACTGCACGGGCTTAGACATGACTATGTATCCCTTCTTCGCTTCAAATCTTTGATTTATGTCACATTTTCATCCAAATTCTTCTCTTTTTAGTCTGTGAAATCAATTATAACCTATAAATGCACTTTAAGCGAACTAAGTACCAAATATATAATAAAAGTATAAACTATCAAGAAACAATAAATCAAATATACAATGTAAATATGGTCCAACATACATTTATCAATGCCTTGAAACAATAAAAAGGTTTCAAGAAACATAGGATAAAGTTTAATAATTTAGGTTAATGAAAATGAAAAAGGATAAGGCCCAACTTGGTTATTCTTAAAGGATAAAATTATGGTTATGGTAAATTTAAAAAAAAATACGTTAAAGCAAATTGTTGAATCCATGTAACTTTATCATTTGAATGCTTCTAATTTAACAAATACAATCTTAATATGCATAATAAAAGCAAGTTCTAGAAGTTTTCAACTATGCATGGCAACATACATAAATGAATAAAAAGAGCTTCAAAAAACTTTTTGCTCTTAAGCTCAAAAATTCACGAAAAAGATGGGTTTATATGTGTAAACAATATGCAATTTTCATTCAATTTGATTAATTCAATGAATACTAAAAATATGACCTATAAAGTAATTTTATTCCAACTATCATCCTTTTGCATACTAATTCAATTCAATATTCAATAATGAAGTAGAGTATTAATGGACATATTCCAACCAATTCAAGATATCAGTTTATAAAATTTAATAATCAAGATTATAATAAGCTTAGAGAAATTGTTAAAAATTCATTAAAACCTACGCTACACTTGATGTTGTATATTGTCCCCAATGTACACAATATAAGTACATAAAAAAAAGTTAGAAGGTTTAGTGATACTTTCCTGAATATGGGAATTTTTTGAATTTTGATCCATCCAATTTTAAACTACAACCTTGCAAAATATAAGAAAAAGGGATAAAAAGAACAAAAGGAAATAAAATAACAAATAACACCAAAAAATTAACAAATAAAACATAACTAACTATAATTTTAGATGGAACATAATACGTAATGGAAAGAAAAAAGAAATAAACACAAAAGAAAAAGAAAAAAGAAAGAATATACAAAACTAAACATCTCTTGTATTTTGTAATCCTGGTTGATCCTGACACGGTAGAGGAGCCACATAAGGATGTGCCCTCGCCAAATTATGGAGGTTGACAACTTGCCATTAAGAGCATAAGCTCTCCCATCCATGCAATTATAGAATGCAACTCACTCAACCACATAACTGACGTCTCTAACCATCTTATTGTATATTACAGCTTACCTTACCATACAATTGACATCTCTAGCCATCCTATCTATTTCAAAAGCTCAATTTCCTAAAGTTGGAATGTCCTCTAAGTTCTCACAACCTTCTCCAATAAGGCTATCTTCAGCTGAGTCGAATTGTGCATCCTAACTCGAGGACCTCTCAAAACTTCCAGATTTGGTTTTGCCTTGTTCAGTTTTAGTAGCGATGGTTATAGTTTTGGTTGTGGTTGTGCTGATTACTCTACTATAAACTGCTTTGCTCTTTCTCCACCCTCCGTTGTTAGCTTGTCGAGTTCCACATTAAGTTTGTAGATGTCTTCAGTGGGACCCCTATGTCGATATATCATGCACATATATTGCATCACCGCGAGATTGAGTGCTATCATTATCGTCATCACCCACATCAATGATAGCCAATCAAATATATCCATTCATCTTACTAGTTGAGTCATTTAAGGTCTAACACAAATTGTGTCGACCTTCATGTCTTCACTCTAATGCTAGATACATTAGACAAGTACATATTCCAATTGAATTGCCATCCACTAACTCATGCTCCAAATGTAATAGATGTCCATATTTCCAATAACTCCCTAGCTATCTCCTAGACCACTCAGAATATGGTTCAGAATATCATAAATGTATTTGAGAGTTAGACTCCACAGTGTATAAGCTTTTGACTAGCTCAGATCTTAGTCATCTTTGATGTTGATCCTACCCTAGAAGTGTCAAGGAGACAATCCATATGAAAATTTTGTCTTTAGTGCAAGATATTACGATGTCCCCATATACTCCCGATCGTAAACGCCTATGGTGATGGAGAACTCTATATAGCTCATCTGATGCATCTCCCCTATCATTCGAAACTAGACTGTATTTGAGAAATCCCTATTTTAGCATCCTTTCTCTACGAAGAATGTGGAGAGGATCTCTAAGTTGAGCTCTCGATATGCAAGTTCCATAATTTCAAAGAATCAGGACCATGCATTGAAATCCACGAGCTCTTGAACTTTTTGGGCTAAGCCAACCTGCTCCAATACCTCCCAATTGATGTATATGTTTGCGCTGAACTTCTTGTCATTCGACCACTAATACTATTCCTTCTGAGCCCCGATGTTGAACAGTTGCATCCATAGCCTCTTTGGGGGCTGGACTGTAATGGATGATTCGCCTTGTTGCCTCTTTCTTGGAATCTCCTTTTCACGTTAGGATCTTGTCATTTTGCTTGCAACTTTGACACAAGTGTGAGAAAATTGACATATAATTTACGAAGTTATGCTTTTCCCCAAACTTACATTCGATTATGATCACTAAATTACTAATTGTGAGAACAAACTAACTATAAAAAATTAAGTAACATAAATAATTAATAAAGTAAGGCACATAAATAAATAAACAATTAAACAAATTCAATTATAAAATCAATGAACAAACTAATTAATCTCAAAATTAAAATTAGAAATCGTATAATTAATATATTAAACTAACGTAATCATTAATTTACCATTCTAACCCTAAAATTGAGATTTAAAACCCTAAATTACTAATTACTCAAAATTAATTAAATTAACATTAAATTCATGCAATTAAACACAAGCCCAATATTAATTAACATAAAAATAACTAATTAAATAATCGTACATGAAAATATCACAATTAAACACTTAGTGAGCAAACGTGTAACTCTGTATAAATGCATGCAATTTTAAAAATTAATGCCCACACATGAAAATTTTGCACTTTAGCATTAATATTCACAAACACGCATCCCCTGATGTCACAATTATGCATAATTCTTTCCAAAATGCTTTTTTTAATCCTAAAATACTTCAAACAAAATTTAATTATTTAAAACCTATATTGCGTTAAAGAAAAAACAAGATAATATCAAAATTGAACTAAAACTAAAACTAACTCACAGGTTACGTCCGTGTAGCCCTTCTTTACCGTCTTTACGTGCCTTATATAAATTGTGTTGTTGTAGCCCTATTGTAGGTTCTATAGCCTGTAAGGGGGTTACCTTATAACGCTTTCTGCCACGCTTCTACTTTGGTTTATTCCCTTAAATTTGTAACAGTTCTGGTGGATCATTTTATATAAGGTCCTGCAAAAATTCTTGACAATATTCATTAGTCTAAATAGCATCTAGAAATTCAAGAGATTTGTTTTTAACATCGGAGACTTTAAATATCACCTTTTCATCCCCTACCCTTAAAGTTAACTTGCCTTCGTCAACATTTATAATTAACTTGGCAGTTGCTAGGAATGGTTGTCTAAGGACTAAGGGTATTTTCGAATCCTCTTTTATGTCAAGAACTATAAATTCAGTTAGGGTTGTGAACTTATCAACCTTAACAAGTACATCTATTATTCCTTTAGGACTTTTTAATGTTCAATCAGCCATTTGAACACATTTCCTAGTCAATTTGAATTCTCCTATTCCTCTTTTTCAAATAAAGTATAAGGCATCATATTTATACTGGCCCTTAAGTAAGCTAAAGCATTATCCACTTTTAAACGACATATAGTATAAGGGATATAGAAATTCCCTGGGTTAGTTTGTTTCTCAAGTAGTTTGATCTTCTTATTAGAGCTCTCCTTGCTCAACATTACAGTCTCTAACTTCTTAGATTCCTCCTTATTTGATGGTAGCTCTTTTAATGATTTTTTGATCTTTGGTCTCTATAAAAGAGATCCAACAGAAGCAAACTCAATTTTCAATTGTTCTAAGAGATCAAGGACTTTATCTAACTATGCCTCTAATGATTGTCTCTTTGCTTTGGTAGGATATGGAATTGCATATCATTACTCATTGACTCTCTTCAATTGTAATACACCTTCAATGTTTGAGTGGCTCTTAGTAGTCACTTCCTTCTCTTCTTTCCAGAGCTTCTTATCAGTATTTTAAGTGATTGTCATTATTCTTTCCTTAAGATTTGTTTCAGTTATGATTGGAAAACTCCTTTCATATCTTCTCACCAATGACTTTGTCAGTTGGTCAATTCAAACCGCCAAATTTCATATAGATGTGTCCATTTGTTGATGTTTTATCCTTGATTTTTGAATGAATTCCATAATTGGCTTATCTATACTAGGCTTCTTTGGCTGTGATGTTTGTTATTGGAATCTAGGCAGATGATTGTTTCTTGGTTGTCCTTGGTTTTGCCATAAAAAGTTGGGGTGGTTCCTTCATCTAGGATTACAAGTATTGTTGTAAGGATTGTTTTAGGGTCTAGGAGCATTCTCCAAATAATCCACATGCTCGGGCTCAAGTGATTGACATGCTTGCCCTTTATGCTCTAGCCCACAAGCTTCACACTACATCACCCTTCCATGTGAAGCTATAATCAATCTATCTATCATCTTGCTCAGAGCCTCTATTTAGCTCGCTAACTGTGCCATTGCATCTACTTCGTAAACTCTCGTTGGCTTATTGGTTCATCATATAGCTAAGAACCAATTGTAGTTATTAATGGCCATGCCTTCTATCAACTCTTGGGTCGCTTTAGGTGTTTTATTATTTAACGTCCCCTAACTACTGCACCTATAGACTATTAAGTACTTTAACTCAACCTATTGTAGAAAGTTTGGATTTGCATCCATAGGGTTAGTCCATGATGTGGGCATTATTTGACCATCTCATTGAATCTGTCCCATGTATCATATAATGATTCACCTTCAGATTAGGAGAATGAGGAGATGTCATTCCTTAAATTCACAGTCTTACCAAGGAGAAAGTACTTCAGCAAAATATTTCTGCCACTTTTCCTATATAGTAAGTATCGAAAATGACAGAATTCAGCCATTGTTTAGCCTTTCCTCTTAAGGAGAATGAAAATAAATGCAGTTTAATGTTGTCATCATTAACTACATTTATTTTGTATGTATCACAAATCTCCAAAATGTTAGAGAAATGTGCATTAGGATATTCATCCTAGAGTCCATCAAAATGGATTGACTGTTGCACTATATGGATGATGCTTAACTTGATTTCAGAATTGCTCACCTGAACAGTTTCACACCAATTAGGTCTAGTCTAACATAGTAGAAAGTTGTACATGGTTAATCTACTATATTGTAATATTCTTCCATCTCTACATGACCTTCCAAGCCTTTTATCCGACGATCTAGTATAAACTCTCGTAGATTCTTCCTACAAATATTCCTTCATCCTATTCTTTCTATTTCAAGATCTGCTTCTATTAAGCTCACAAATGTACTCTGGGTCATAAACTGACTGGGAGTCTAATCCTGAAATAAAAAAAATAAACTAAAAATTAACAAATAAAATAACAAAAAGTGAAAACATAAATAAAGCAAATAAAAGAAGATAAAGTAATGACTAGATTAATAAAACTAAGGCCTTCCTAATATTAATGTCCCTGACAATGGTGTCAAAAACTTGATTGAATTATTTTAATAGTCAATGTTGAATTATCTGCAAGTGCATAGTGTAGTTGTAGCTAGCACATGTAAGTAAAGGTCGAATCCTATGAAGACAATGAGTATTAGTAATTATCATTATCCTATTATCTAGTCTACGAATTTGATTTTGATTTTTAATTAAAAATAAAACTTAAACAATTAAAATAAAGCAGGAAACAATATTGAACAAAGAAACAAGAAATCACTTAGAAAACAATCGATATTAAGAATTACTGTCCATGTTATGAATCCCCTTAAATATCCTCAACTAACTGATCATTTATTATGCAATTGTTTTATTAACTATTGGACCGTGAAAATTCCTATCATATGGAAATAACTCACTGGAGACTTTTAACATCTAAGCTTAGAATTATCAACTGATATTATTCTTGTTAAAGGTACTAAGATTGCCTTACCGATTTGTGAATTACACTTTTAGGTTTAACCCAAATCTAGAGGATTTATGTTGATCTATTTGTAGGTTTCCAATCAATTCCTTTCAACTACTATAGATGTATTCATACATAGTTCTCAATCTCTATGTTATGAAATTAGATTATGTACTAATATTTTAGATCTATTAGAACATATTTTAAATAAATAGTTGAATAAAAATATATCAATTACAATAATTACATAAGATAAAAAAATCAAAACATTTTATAGCACAAAACTAAGGTTCATCTTACCTAGACACTAAAATTGTTTAGTTAAACACGATAGAAAACAAAATCAAACATAAACAGAATGAAAAACAAATAGACATATCTCTTTATTGTAAAATTTAGGGTTTTTGGGTGATACACAGTTTGATACATAGTTGTGTACTAGATTCCCAAAATATCTAAAATTTATGATCCTATATAGATAGAGAGAAGTAAATAGGCTCAAAAATGGTTAGTATACCTTTTTTGCTTCAAAGCTTCATTTTATGTCATGCTTTCATCTAAATTCTTCTCCTTTTAGTCCTTGAAAGAAACTATAACGTATAAATGCGCTTGGAGAGAATTTAGTACCAAATATACCATAAAAGTATAAAATATCAAGAAAAAATACATCAAATATGGGTGATAAATATGGTCAAATATGCATCTATCAAAGCCTCAAATATAAAGAAAGCTCTCTTTGATCTCAAACCTAATAAAGCATTTAGTCATGATTACCTTAAAGCTATCTTCATTTGAAGTAATTAGAGTTTGATACGTGCTTAATTGAATATTTAATTATTTCATAACATTTAGTGATTAAGGACAATAATTTGTTTAAGATATTCACTTTGACTTGTGTGTGATTTTAAGCATAATTCAGAAGCAAAGAAGTTAATGTGAGTCGAAAGCATAATTTTTGGGTCATTTTTCAAAGATTAATTTTCACTTGTCTTTATGAAGCAAGAAGAAGAAAATTAAGACAAGAAAAAGATAAGAAAAAATGAAAAAACAAACAATAAAATTCCAAATTGCTCACAACAAAGAAGTAGAAAAGTTGTGTATGGAATACATGCAATTTACGTGAATTAATAGCAGCCCATTAGGAGAAGACAAGAAGAAAAAAAAGCCAAGTGAAGCTGCAACAATACGATAATGTATGGAAAGAAGGACGATCAACATGACAACAACCCAAAACATGAAGAAAACTAAAACGACAGTGCTAGAAGCAAATGAAGGCAGCTAGAAAGAAGCAGTCCATTACTAAAATGATGCAACGCAAATGAGAAATAAAGAGTAGTCAAAACGCAACAAGACAAGGAAGAAAATGCGCCAGCAGATTAGGAAAAGGAAATGCAAACTATGTTTGCATAACACAAGGCATGAAACATAGACATATGTGTTCAATGCAACGTATATGCTCAACACAAGCGTTCAACGCAACATATGCATTGAAATTTATGTGTAACGACTAATGATTCGTAATCATTAAGGTCATAACCTAGGTTAAATGTTGTATCGTATGTGGTTGTTGTCTTTACTAATCACTTTGCCTAATTCATGATGCTACTCCCTAATTAAATCTAAAGATCTTATCCTAGGTTATTCGGTGGTTAGGTTTAATTACTGATTATATCTTGATTAAATACTACCTCAGTGAAAACTCAGGTTAATTATTAACCTATGATTAATAGTTGCTAGGAGAGGTTTAAGAACAAAAAATCCATGAAATATGTTTATTTAGGGTGTAGATCAAGATTGAACTAAAGAACCAGGTCCTCACCGAATTCTCCATTTTTATCATTTTTTGCATGTTTTCTTTAATTTGTTTTTATTAGTTTAGTTTCATTTTATTTTCTTATTTTCAAAATCCAAAAGCCCTTTAACCTAAACACTGATTAATTTCATTTCAACAACTTTACATACACTTTTTGTGGGATCGACCTTGACTCACCATTGCTATAGTAGTAGTCTAGTTATTTTATTTTGACTAGTATTACGGTATGCTGTCAATTTTAGCTTCGTTGCTGGGGAGTGCAATGTTTTAGTTTATGTTTATGATTTTAATTGGTATTTTTGTACATATTTATTTTTAATTAGTTTCTTTTTAGTTATTTCTTAATTTTTTTCTCTTTTTATTTGTTTTTTATGTGAAAAAGAAATCTGAAATAGATAGAAGTAATTTCTTTTATAACTCTTATTCTCAATCTTATAACCAAGGTTGGATTGATCAATCTAACTTTGGTTATGGATGGGATAACCATCAGAATTACTTCTATGATAGTTTGCATGACCTAACAATTCTCGTGTGGACCATCAGCTTCTTGTCACAACTTTGGTACATCTTTGGAAGAATTGATAAATGTTGTGATTGCTAACAATCTCAAATTTCAATTGACCCTACAACAACAGCTACAACAGTTTCAGTAGGAAATAAGGCATATAACGTCTAGAAACTAGAACGTGGCACACCATGTTGGGACCCGATCCGGAGGCCAGACCCCAACCAGAAAAATGGAGCGAACATGAGCGGAACAAACGGATATCAAAGCGAAAGCGAAAGAAAATCGGATAACAAAGCGAAACGAAAAGCGAATCATAAATCGAAAGTAATCCAAAGCAAATCGAATACGAAAGCGGAATCGAAAGCGAATCGAAACGAAATCGAATGGACAATTGAAATCAAAAGCGAAATATAAATCGAATTATCAAATTAGAAAACGAATCAAAAACAGATGGAAGCAAACAAACACTTAAACGAACTGAAACAAATTCCAACATCCGAAGCGTGAACAGAGCAAATTATCGCGTTGGAAACTCTAAGACTAAACCAATCCGAATAGGTCTAAAAAAATTTTCTTTCTTTCATTCATTTATCAAACTCATAAAAGGCAATCTTATTTCCCTTTTTAGAAATTTACCCTTAATCTCATACTAATCTCAAATTTCTTAAAGCGTAACAAAACTTCTCATACATGCAACGTCTCAATCTTTAATCATCTTTTTATTTATATCATAACACAAA
Organism: Erythroxylum cataractarum; assembly: GCA_024703695.1. Taxonomy (NCBI): domain Eukaryota; kingdom Viridiplantae; phylum Streptophyta; class Magnoliopsida; order Malpighiales; family Erythroxylaceae; genus Erythroxylum; species Erythroxylum cataractarum. The sequence goes on along the minus strand of JANJEY010000004.1, from coordinate 46,016,696 downwards.
TTCATCTTTAACAAAAACTATACGACCAATTTTATCAAAAATTGGGCAGCATAACGGCTGCATTTTCAACAACCCAAACTTGCGAATGGCTTAAATACACTTCCATATATTTCCCAATCAATCATCAAAGTCATCGGACACCCCGTCCGGAATCCAAAACACATTCAACAACAGTACCCAATAATCAAATGCACATTAATATCTTAATTCAATAGCCAAATCCCATTCACATTCATTCTCATATCAATTCATACTCATATACAATATACAAATGCTTAATACAATCCAAACACAACCCAATCACTCATACATTTCACAATTCCCGAAATCAAATACATCATACTCAAATTTACATTCCAAAATAAATACACTACCACTTTAATGGCTTTTTAGGCCATATCCAAATGCCAAAGCCACAAATACAAAATTTCTCAAAAGACAAACATAAACAAAAATCAAACAGGTGCCTTGACTTCCTTTCATTCGATCTCCTGTTCGAATACCTGGAGATGGGGATGAAAGGGAGGTGAGCTAATAGCTCATAGATAATATGTTTATAAATTGAACAATAAGCCAAAACATTTGTAAAATCTTTTTGTCATTTATTTCAAAAGTTTCTCAGTAGAAAATTTTTGTAATTTTCTTGTTTCTCAAAATTTTCACATTTTTCACATTTCATGAACAAAATCCATATTTCTTAACATTTTTCAAAATATGCTATGCATCACAACTATAAACAAAACAAAACACATAACACATCAAATGGTCTGGTTCGGTCCAAAACAGAACGTACTACATATTCCCGCATAGCGGTCGTGTAAAGCCGTGAACGGAACGTACTACATCTTCCCGCATCGCGGTCCAGTGTAGCCGTGACTTATGGGAGTCCGAGATCGGAATTCCTGTGCCACTAGTGGGCAGCCGGGAGAAGATTATAAAAAATAGACAAGTGCGCACTTGTCCCACTTGTGGGACCTGACCAAACCCACATAACACATAATCGAAAACCAAAAATTAGGATTGCCCGTAGGCACTTTTTGAAAAATCTTAATTTTTCAAATGATGTCGTACTCGACACATGCACATACACAAATCACATCAAATCATATAGCAATTTACATTCATTCTAAATTCATCAATTCAATCACATATCAATCAAATTCATACATATGAATGTAATTTATTTCTTGAAAACATATATCAAACATATACATATTCATAATGCACATTTTTCAAATTTGTCAAATAATTCAA
>JANJEY010000004.1:45972799-45988103 GCA_024703695.1 Erythroxylum cataractarum | reverse complement strand
ATTTTCGTGAAAGTGATTAAGCTGGGTGAGGGCCCCGCAGACGTAGGCAAGGTGTGCCGAACTGCGTTACCAAACGTTTGTGTTTTTTTTGGTGCTTTGCGTTTACGATTGTTGATTTACTCGTGCGGAAAAATTAATTTTGGACAGTCCGCGATTTTATTAACGATTTAATTCTTTCATAATCATATTTTTTCCCGAGACATGCAACCTCTGTTTATAAGTTAATTGAACAAAGTCTCTTCCTAATCAAAACCTTTAAAAATGAATTAACTCGTTCAATAAATTCTCTTGATATATTTTACCTAAACCCACAAGATTTTTATAATCTTTTCTTTATAATTTCATGTAACTTTTATTATTCATGCTACGATCTATTCATATATATGATTTATCAATACCTCTATTTGAAATTCAAAATTAAATCAAAATGTTAGCATAGCATATTTCAATTCAATCACAATAAGCCATCATGAATAATTCATATTAAAACTTGGCCCTTTTATTAAATTAAATAATCAAATAAATAACTAATTTTAGGATTCAACTCATTTAGATGTATCTAAATTTAGTTCATTTTAAAAATAAGAAAACCAATAATAATTAAGGAAAAATAAAACATAAAACAACTCATTCTCGTGGACCCTTGAAATCCCGGAGATATTTTAATGAATCTAGATACATATAATCCCTTCTTTGTCTCTAAAACTGGCCCCTTATTATCCTAAGACACTCTAATTCGACTCCTTATAATTACCCTCTAGCCCTTTATCCCTCTACTCATCATTGCACATGTATTAGCTTAATAGCTTGATAACTAAACCCTATATCACGCATTTGAAGGTTTATCTTGAGAATGCGATTGTTAAACGCATAACACAAGTTGAAGTTTTTAAAGAAATAGAATGAAACGTTAGCTTACATGAATAATATATGGATCTATGTTTGAGCCGATTTATATTTTCTTAACGAATAAATTCTATTAGTAATTGATTAAAAAATTGTATAATTATTCATTAGGAAAAATTGTAACATAAATTAACAAATACGACAATTATTCATAAATAATGAATTTTATAGTATTCTTGAAATTATTTATATAGTTGTTTTAATTCCGATCTTTCTTCTTTGAGATTTTTTGTATCTCTATTTAGAATTTTTTAATTTTATTAAGAATGATTTTATAAGCATTTATATGTTGTAGATAGTTATAAGTATCTCGAAAAGTTTTAATATTTTTTTTACTAAGTTTAAGTTTTTGTTCAATATGTATTATTAATAGATGAATATTTCTATAATCTGTACAAATAGGCATTTTAATAAAAGATCACCATAATCACTAACTAGAAGAGGGATAGAAAACAAGAATAATAGAAATTAATAAACTGAAATCAAATATATAGTAATGATGAAAAGATAAAAACACAAATAATCATACATGTTTGCTCTTTTTCTTCTTTGACTTCAATCCTTAAGGCCTGAATGAGACTGGAAGAGGTTACACAAGAATATGATAACTGAGCTTTTATTTCTTCATATTGAGCAAATGCTCTGAGTTACATTATATAAAAAGGCTAAAAAGCTAAAATAAAAAGTAAACGATAAAGATAAAGATAAAAGAATAGTAAAAGTATATTCCTGAATTACTATTCAAGGAATCTGTTTTTTCTGTTGGAGTAGCTAACAATTGGTCTATAATAATTTAATGCTTTTTATAAAGCTGTTACATTTTAATTTTCGACAATTACGTCAACAAATGAGGTGTCATCTTTGTTTTGTTCCTTAGATGAAGAAGGACAGTGTGGACATTTATGAGTTAGATATTGACGGAATTGTTGACAGATTGCATTTTTCCAACCTTCTGAGAGAGTGGTGAATCCTCCTAATAATGTTGAAAACAATTCTTCCACTTGTTTGATAATCTGAATTGAATGTTTGAAGATAACCTATAACTTGATGTCATCAATAAGTTGGGTCCTTTGCAATTAGCTTTGTGTCATTCATCATACAATCCAGCTATAGGTCTATTGAAAATGACATATACTTTGGATTTTGACATGTCTTCTTGTGTTTTAAGAATGGCTAGTTTTGGTTGTGGACTTTGTGTAGTAGTGGATGAGATCAAAGTTGCTTGTGATATTTGCTGAGGCGTAATTTGTTGCAAAGTAGGTGGTGTTTGACCAATAATGCTTATTTCTCGATAAGAGTGATGGTTGCGTTTAATTGATTAATTTCTTTTGTTATGCCTCCTGCTCGTTGCTGGAGATCCTGTAATTCTGCTTCCTTTTTTGTAAGTGAATCCTTTAAGCTCAGGATAGTTGTTTCCATTCTCTAATTAATATATCTATAAGACGATTGCTAATTTGAAAATTATATTAATTTAATTCTAATTGTCATCTAATTAATCCACCGTCATTATAATTTGTTTTAATATTATATTTAATAAATCCACAAAAATATTTAGAATTTATTTGAATTAGAAATTTAATAAATGATAAATTCACTTTCTATTTTCTTAATGTTTTAATACATGCAAGTGTTTTCTTTTCATGAATAGGAAATTTCCTATTAAAAGTTTCATTGATGTATTTATATAATAAATGTTTTTTTGAATTGGGTGGTCATGCTAAAAGGCAATCAGACCATGTATCTATACTTACATCAATTTATATTAATAATTTATTTTTAACATTATAATTATATAATCCTGCTAAATCCTTGCAAAGATTTTTGCGTATAATTGTTGTATCTTTCTGTTCATGTCCATTGGGTTTTTGTACTACATTTAAGTTGTATTTTTTTTCTTTCTCTAGCTAAATCTTTTCAAAATCCTTGATAAGATATATAATTTAATAATCCAAGAAATTTTTGAAATTCAGTGATATTTTTTAATGTATCTAGAAATGTTGTAATTTTTCAAGAATATTAAGTTGTAATTTTAAATTTTCATTATGAAATTCTATACCTAAATATTTAATGTTTTGTTGAGCTAATTTAATTTTCTTTTTTTTCTTAAAAGTAATCCTTTATATTGACATCTAGTAAGAATTGTTTTTACTTTTTTCAAATGATCTTTATCTTTATTTGAAAATATAATAATATCCTCAATATAGGCTAGTGTAAATTCTTCTAACCCTTCTAAACTGTTATCCATAAATTGTTGATAAATACTAGAACTTGTTTTAATCCAAAAAATAATATATTCCATTGATAATGTTTTTGTGATCGATATATAAAGGCTGTTAAAGGTTTTATTTCTTCATGTAATTTTAGTTGCCAACAACCAAATTTGGTGTGATGTCCTTTTAATATATTAATAATATAATCTTTTTCAGGTAATTTGTATGCATCATCTATTGTAGCTTTATTTAGTTCTTTATAACTAATTACCATTCTTCTCTTGCCACTCATTTGTTCTGAATGGTTATTTACATAAAAGGCTAAAGCAAAATGTTTAGTTGTACTTAGTGCTATTATTTACTTGCGTAATAATTTGAACATTTAGTGATAAATTCTTTAGCATCTTGTTGTGTATATGAATATTATTTTCAATATTGATTTCCTGTGTAAGATCTTTTAGTTTTATTTCAATTGATTGATTATTATTTATTAATATTCTTTTTAGATCTAAGGGATTTTTTTGCCACAAACTTGTTTTATTAAATTTTCGATTTCATTTTGTAAAGTAGGATTATTAAGAAGATAAAAATTATAACTGATTTAATTTTTCTGTTATAAGTCGTAGATTTTTATAGTAAGTTGTATGACATATAAGGATTTTTAGGATTATCGATTTTTTATTCAAAGATTTTATTATTGGTGTTCTTAAGGTTATATAATGTAGATATTGACTCAAAAGATTGTTTAATTAAACAAATATTTCCTAAAGTTAATGATAATCCTACTTTCTGTCAATAGATCGAAGATATAATAAAAGTATAGTTTTCAATAATAATATTATTATAATCACTTACCTACCATATAAACTTTATACTTCCATCTATTATTCTGATTTGAAAAGATTTATTTAATTTTTTCCAATTTTGTAAAAGTGTTCTAGATGCTATACAAATAGTAACGCCAGTAGCTATATGGGCATTGACTTTTTTTATTCTGAATAATCACTTGAATAAATGTTATATTTGGGTTCAATTGTTGATTCTAAATCTTGGTTGTCATATTGATATAATGAAGAGATTGTAGAGTTTGTTTCAATTTCGTACAGAACAAAAGAATTCATCGTATTATTTATCAACAAAAATATTAACCATTGCAGCTTCGACTTCAACCTTCAAATATTAAAACACCCGAACCAACTTTTGCCAATGAATTAGATCATTGTTTATTTGTTCTGTAAAAAGAGAACTGAACAGTTCAAGTGTTCACAAGGGTAGTAATTATGATTTATATTATCTATAAACATAGAAACAAAAACTTAACCAACTAGAATGAACATAGATAGTGGATTTCCATTAAAGAGTTCATGATTCAAAAGCATTTCAATGAAAAATGTTAGAAGACCAATTTTTAAAAATATGAAAAAGGAATTATCAAGCACAAACCATGAAATGCGATTAGTTTATGATTAGTACGCGTCAAAATCATAATGATCAGAAAAGAGAAATGAAAGATCTTGACAGGCAATGTCAATTTGCACTTCAAAACAAAAAATTGCCGTATTACCATGAGCTATCGTCAGTACTATGAGGCTTTGAAGTATATGCAAACCAAAAATTATAACATGCAAGAAAAAAACAAACAGAACCTAAAAATCCAGTTCAACTTATGCTCCTGAGCTCCAATTAGGTACATCATCAAGGATGAAAGGACCGAGTTTACCTGTTCTAAATAGTGTAAGAAACTTCTTTGATACCATCAAACGTGCTTCAGATTCCTTATGAGGTATCTTCAGCGCCTTCTGTAGCACCTGAAATTGTAGTTCTATGAGATTTTCCAAGTCATTCTCATCTTCAATATTGCCCTTGAATTCTGATAGCGATTTGTAAAGTGCACATTGGACTTCTGTCACAAGATCCTGTTGATGGGCAAGAAACGAGATTTAACTTCCAAAGTTGACAGCAAAGCATGTCAAAGCTTTGGCAGATCAGCCTTGACACCCAACACAGAATGACTAGGGAAACCATATACCCATTAACAAATATCTGGTGCATTAACATAAAGGAAAGGTAGCACGATTTTGAAACCTCAACGTATAGCAAATCAGTCACATCAGGCGGCTTCCTCCTCTTAGGCGAAAGTTCTCTAATGTCAAACTTGTCATTCTGTGGAGTGTTATAAGAAATTCCATCCATTTTTCGATTATTCCAATGTTTCCAATGAAGTGGAGTCCCTCGAGTATTTAAAACTGCTAACAAATATTGCGCAATTCGCTCCTCACCAACAACAGAGTCTTTTACAGATCCTGTAGAAGCATTCAAGTGAATAAATATTTCAGCCAAGTAAAGTGCAGCTAATTATGCAAAATATTAATTGGTTGGCACATGTAGGTGGATGCATGTTTGAAAGATACTACAAATACAAGCTGATCTCTTTTACAGAGGGCAAGCTCAAACTAACTAGAAGTATTTAGAATGGAATGGGCTGTAAAGTTACACAAACAAATAAAAAAGATACAGACAAGAAACGTCCACTTTGGGGCTTTTCACTTCCATGAAGGTTCAATTACTAAAGTAACAATATGTACCTATACTTATCCTAAGAATCTATCAGCCAAATTTGACATACATGTGACGCAACATGATAAACTCCATATGATTTCTAGATACCACCACATTTAAGGTAAATAAAACAAAGCATTCAGAGACAAATATGAAACTTATATGCCGAAGATCAATCAAACTCTGATATTAGACAAATTACTATCATAAAACTACAGATGATGCTATGCAGCATGGAGTAATCATATCCCAGTGAGATCCCTTGTGATGAATATAACTTAATAGAAGAAACTGGAAATGCAACCAAGACCATCATCATTTGAATGAATATAGACGCAAGATCTCAGATCACCAACTTAAAGGTTTAACACTGCAAATTGTTAGAAACCCATGAAGCAACCAAGTAGAACTATGGAATTGCCATAACTTCAACAACAGATGAGGACCTGTTTTCAAGACTTTTTTGACTATTATAGGTTCCCATGCTAACTCAAAAGGCAGAGTGATAGAAAAAGACAAGAAAGTTTCACTATTTCACAGAGAAACACAGGAACATTATCTTGCATTAATCATTGAGCCAGCAGATAGTAATAGAAGGGTATATAAAAAGACATGCTCTGGGTTATTTGTACTTTTACTAACAGGACAAAGTTGAAATCTAGTTACAGCAGTCAGATAATTCCCAGCCACTATCAAATATTACCAAAGCAAATTAACCACAAAATGTAAAATTTGCAATATTGCATTCTGAATCTACGGGAAAAGAATATGAAAGTTTCCTTGATCATTCCTAGTTTTTTTCTCTTTTCCTTAAGCTTATAGGTTGGAGCTGACGGATTTGCAATGTTTCTCGGAATGCCTACTTTAAGGTTTAACATTTCAAATTGCTAGAAACCCATGAAGCAACTAAATAGAACTATGTAATTAATACAATTTCAAACAACAGATGAGCAATTCAATTATTTCTAACACTTTTCGATTATTATAGGTTCCTATGTTAACTCAAAGACAGAGAAACATAAAAAGACATCAAATTTTACTTTCAGAGCGAAGTTCGTTCAAGAGCATTATCTTGCACTAATCATTGGTACAACGGTAGTAATAGAGTGTGTGCTCATCAGTTGTATTTTTACTAACAGGACAAAGTTGAAAGCAAGTTATATCAGTTAAATGATTACTCATCCACCATCTAACATACCAAATAAAAGTAACCACATAACATAAAACTTGCAATATTGCATCCTGCATCTACTGGAAAAGAACAGGTAAGTTTCCTTGACCAACTTTCTGATTAAGATAATAGGCCGGTGCTGACGGATGGTAAAAATCCTGAGCAATCTAATTTCCAGCACATATACAATATGCGCACTCAAATATAGTTTTTAAAGAGAATATATAACTTGCAAGTGCTATATCATGAGAAACACAATAGGTCTATACCTGCAAGTGCTAGCTTTAATCCTGTTTCTATGTCAGGAATACTGGGAACCAGCACGCCTGGGGTGTCAAGGACATATATGCTAGGCTGATGAGCAATCTGCACAGAAACACTGAAATCATAAATATTAAATAGAGAAATACTGACAAAGAATCAAAGAAATATTGGTAAAAATTGAGTATGGGAAAGATTGGAGTGGATAACCAACTCATTAATGTAAATTATGCCAAAAGAAAAATGTTCAAATCTTCTTTTGCCTTTTCTATTCCACTAAAGGGAAAGGGTGAATTGATGGATAGAGCTGGAGATTCAATATTTTCATAGCAAGTAGTCAATGAGAAAAGTAAATGCAGAAGCACTCGACCTTGTATCCTGCGATATCTTGAGTAACACCAGGCAAAGGGCCCACTGTGGCTCTCTTCTTTTTCTCCCGCACTATGTAGGAACCCAAACTTTCATTACTCATTTGAATGGTATTGAGATTGTGAGCATTGATGGTTAGCTTAGACATTATGAAGGAGACAGGATACGTTGTTATCTTACCAGGAAAGCGCAATGAGGCAATTTGATAAATTGAGTTAATCAAAGCTGATTTCCCCACATTCGGAACACCAACCACCATAACTAGGAGGGTAGGTTCCCTTGAAATGACCTCCTTTAGTTTCAGCTCCACAAGTTCAAGAAGCTTTGGCCCAAAAACCAGCAGGGAAAAATCATTTTGACAAGAAACAAAATATAAACAATAGCACAAGAACAACATAGATTGAACTTCTTAAATGTTAAGTAATTTAGCAACTAAGCAAATAAAAAGAAATCGCCTTAGCAGGGGAAGAGCATGATTTACACAAAAAGACAGAAAGACTAGAATTTTATTTCCATGTAAAACAATAACACTATCAACTAACCTTCATGACAGAGCTCTTGCTGTGAGCATTTATAGGCAAGCAGTCTTGCTTGCAGGAATCAAAGTAATGAATCCATTTCTACAGAAACGAACAAGTAAAACATTAAAAATACTCATACTGAAGATAATAAGCACATGATGATGCAACAGAAAAAGATAATCATACATGCATAATGTTAGGATTTGCCAAATCTTTCTTGTTAAGAGCAATCACACGTCGCTTTCCAGAGAGCTGAGGCTGTAAATCTTCATTAGCTGATGATAAGGGTATCTGTGTTTGATCACCTATCAGACAAATAACTAGTAAAAACAGAGAAAGAGAAAGTTGAAGGAGTTACGTACACGAGAGTCGCGGACTTCAACGACGAGGTCAGCAAGCTTAAGGCGGTGACGAATGGCGCGGGTGGCGGCTGCCATGTGACCGGGGAACCAATTGACAACTCCGCCCTCTGCGTTGAAGCCCATGTCTCCAAGTCCCTTCTTTACCAAATCCTTTAACGCTCCCATGGCAAAAACCCCCCTCAAAGCTCAAAACAAGGACAATGGAGCATAGAAGACCACAATGAAATCACAGGCATGCTACCTCTCGGGGGCTCATATTCAAGTTGTAGTATGGGATTAAATGCCGGTTTCACATAGTCTTACGCAATGGACACGTCGTACTCGTTGCTAGAATTAGAGCTGACCGTCGAACTATTAAATGTGAATGGATCTAGAAGGGCTACCGAAACACCAAGTTTTATCGTACCATCATCCTAGCCAAAAAGGACAAAATTGAAGATAGAACGTCTTTTTGATAACTTGGGATCATTAATGTCTGATCCAGAGCAACTGAGACTCTTAGCGAGGAATTTTTTTGCCCCATTATATACTCCCGAAGTTGAGATTAGACATCTGTTGCCGAATTCCGAAGGTTTTCCCCGCTTTCAGCGGAAAGGGTTCAAGAGCTTGCACCTTCAGTTCATGAAACTGAAGTTCAGAAGGCGGTTTTTTTTCCATGAATCTAAACAAAGCCGCGAGAATTGATAGGTTCAATACGCTTTTCTTCCAAAATTAATGGGATAAAGAAGGGTCTGAAGTTGTAGCTTTTATTCAGGCCATTTTTTGAATGAAACGCTGAGAATAAGAACTGAATCAAAATATCCTGGCATTAATTCCTAAAATTTCCGCTCCTACCAATCTAGCCCAGTTTAGGTCCATTAGCTTTTGCACGGATCTCTATAAAATTATAGCTAAAGTTAATGTGAATCGGTTAAAAACTCATCTTGATTACCTTATCGAGGAAAACTAATGTAGTTTTATTTCTAGTAGAAAAATTACTAATAATATTATTATTGTGCAAGAAATCATACACTTGAGACAAAATACCTTAACTAATATTGGAATCCCGCGTAACATTATCTGTGTCATTATATAGTGTGTGATGACGGTGTCAATGCAAGTCGCCTGGCAAGCTACTTTATATGAACCGTTTAAACCATTATGAGGCATTAGACAAAGAGATCCGCTCTCGCCCTATCTTTTTGTGTTATGTATGAAACGGCTAGGGCATCTTATTTCACATAAAGTGAGTCAAGATTATTGGAAATCAATTAAATTAAGTCCCACGGGCCCCGTTTATCTCATTTATTTGTTGCGGATGACCTAGTCCTTTTTGGTGAAGCTACAAAGACTTAGACGCGAGTGATCACAAGGACGCTAGAAACTTTTTATCAAGTGTCAGGCCAATGCATTAACATTTCTAAAACTCAGATATTTTTTTCCAAAAATGTTTCTCACACTACAACGCGTCACCTTAGCCATGCAATGCAGGTTAACAGTACGAATAATCTTGGAAAATATCTTGGAATTCTTTTGATTTATGAGCGTACTACAAGAAATACTTACCAGTACATACTACATAAAGCCCAACAGAAGTTGACGGGTTGGAGATCTAGGATGTTATCTTTAACGGGGTCAAGTCACTCTAACCCAACCAGTAATCTCTTCCCTTCCAATATTCACGATGCAAACGGTACGTCTTTCCCGACAACTTTGTGATGATTTGGAAAAATTAATGTGGGATTTTATCTGGGGGTCGCAAAATGGACAACGGAAAATGCATCTTGTCAATTGGACAACAGTTTATTAGCTTAAAAAAGTGAGGAGCCTGGGAATTAAGTGCATTAGATCTTCTAACGATGCACTTCTTACTAAGCTCGAATGGGAGTTAATTATAAGACCTATGGCCCTATGGGTCCAAACTCTGAGGGCAAAATACCATTTGGATACTCATCATCTTCCCCACCTTAGCTCAGAATGAAGCTTTGGTGATTTGGAGGGTGACATGGAATTTTGTGCATCAAGGAGCTAAATGGAATATGGGCAATGGACGACGCATCCTTTTCTGACTTGACAATTGGGTCGATAACTGGGGTCCTCTCTATTTAGTGGCTCACTCCACCATTCTTGAAAGTGAACTCAATGCTAGCATCTTTGACTTTACTAACGAATTTGGCAATTGGCATTAAAATTTATTCCAACACTATCTCCCTTTCACAGTTGTATGATTATCGCATCAATATGTTCGCACATCAATGATTGAGAGGAAGATCAATTAGTATGGGGGTAAGCCAATCACCGGAGGTTCACAGTGGCGTCTGCTTGCGATCCCATTAAGAATATCACCACGGACATATCCAACAAGTCATGAGAGGAAATATGGAAATGGGCTGGACCACAGTGGATCAGGTCCTTTCTTTGGCTCTTGGCAAAGTGGAAATTACTGACCAATCAGTAGTGTGTGACCCGCCATCTAACAACGGAGAGTGGTTGTCCCTCCGGTGGACAGGAAGAGTCGACTTTACACGTTATCCGAGATTGTCCTTGAGTAAAATCCTTCAGGCGTAAATTTCCGTCTGCAATGGTAGATATGGAATTTTTCCAACATGATGAGGGGACTTGGCTTCTTTCTAATCTTAGACATCATGTTCATTTGAATCAGGTAGCGTGGGCTACCATCTTTGGTGTTGCTTGTTGGTTTTTATGGAAATGGAGAAACAACATCATTTTTTAACAGGTTTTGTCTGGCCAGTAGATGGATCTAAAATCGTCATAGATTATGTTGATTGGATCATCAGGGCCAGAGAGATGGAAAATCGTGTCTTTCAAGTGCAGGGTTTGTCGTTGGGTACACTACTAAGTTGGATCAAACCCATGAAGGGGTGGGTCAAGATTAATACCGATGGAGTGATGAAAACGGGATCCAACATTGTTTTAGCCGATGGAGTAATTAGGACCTGCCAAGGTTAATGGTGTGTAGGGTTCCTTCAGAATATAGGAGTAGGAGAACCTTTAGCTGTAGAACTCTGGGGAGTTCATTCAGGACTCACGTTGGCGTAGGAGCGGGGATATCCACGCGTGATAGTTGAAGTGGACTCGCTAGAAGTTATTAATATTTTTTCCTTTTCTACTAGTGTTAGGACTGACATTAATCTTTTGGTGACAGGTGTCCCAAGGTTGATGCATTGAGCATGGGAGGTGTAAATTAAGCATATATATCGAAAAGGGAACTAGTGTGTCGATAGACTGGCTACATTAATCTCTTTAGCAAGACCGGGGCTGCATATCCTTCAAGAGCCTCCGATGAGTGTTAAGGATGTACTACATCAAGACATAAATGGAGCTCGTTACCTTAGAACTCTACGTTAGTAGGGTGGTCTAGGTCGAGTGATAGTTTCTTTTGGTTCTATTTCCTTGTAAAAAAAAGTAATTTCGATTTTTAATTTAATTTATTTTAATAATTTTTGTTATTAAAAATTGATAAGTATAAAAATAGTCCTCTTCTCAAAATTTTCAATTTTATTATATTTTTAAAATTTAACCTATTTTGTACCAACCTTTTAAATATTGAAATTGATTTAATTTTTGTTTGATTTTTAAAGCAATGAACAATACATTGTGTACTTTCTACTATGATAATTTTCAATTTGTAATATATTTTATTACTACAATTATTTTTTAATTAATAAATATAATAAAGCAAATCTTATTATGTTATAATATATTATTTCAAATTCATGTTAATTTTCTAGGTTTGATTAATTAATTTGATAATATCATAGATTTATAATTATAAAATAATTAAAATTTTCATTTGCCAAGTTTTATATAAATTTATTATGAGAATTGTTTATCCACATTAATTACATGTCCATTGTTGTTATATTTATTCTCAATAAATTTTGTCAATTAGTGCAATAGTAACAATTACATTGAGTAGAAACTTTACTGAGACGTGAGATTTGGAGAAGTTCAGTAATACTCAACTAAGAATGTCAATGGGCCATGTCGGGCTTGGGTCGCTCTTGGCTCAGCCCTATCGCGAGCTAGGATGACCCGTGGCCTGATGGGCTGGGATAGGTCAACCCGACCTACTATATATTTTTTAAAAGAAAAATGTCAAAAACGACGTCATTTTGACAAAACGTCATTTTTGAAGTAATGGTCAACTGGTGGCACGGTCAATTCAGGCCAGAATTGGGCCAAGTTGGACTAGACCGGGCCAAATTTGTCATTCTTACTCTTTTTTAAAAACAACCGTTGCTCTCATATGTGGCAAGTCCTTATAATAATCTTTGGTGATTAGATACAATCTATTGAATATGATTTCATATGGATTAATGTGAAAAATTATCATCTCATTTCACTCAAAATATGACACATGATATTATTTGAAAGGGAAAGTAAAAAATTTAAAATACAATATAAGAATTAATTACAAAATTATTTGATTTATATAGAAAGAAAAGTATTGATGGGAATGTGTTACTGGTATGATAAGTCTTTTAAAAATAAATTTAAGCACGAAAGAGGGTGCAATAATTAAGAGCTCGGCATCGTAATACCAAAAAAGGACTTAGAGATACTATGCTATGCGCATAATTTGTTATGCGCCATGCTCTCTAGACTTTGGTGAAATACAAATCAACAAGATAAGATCCACCGCCTACCGAACTGTTACAACGTCAACGTGTAAGTCCATTAGAATTACTTTAGCTGAAATGACTGTTCAACTACAAGGCTTCCAAGTAGAATTACTCCACTAAATGTCTGAGCAACCACCAAGGCTTTTGCTGAAAAAATGAACTCTTTACTTGAGACAATTGAGCAGTCCGATCCCAATCTCAATACTCCATTCGCATTTAGTTTGATCGACTCCCGACCACTGCTTGCCTTAGCCATCTTCATCTAAAACCATCGCTTTTGGGTTGTTAATTAAGAAATACTAGAATCGTTTTAAAATTTGACACTTGCACCATCACGGTCGATCCATAAAAGGTTCAAGTTGCTATGGATCCCCGACGCTCCATAATGCTTTCCATAGATTAGAAGATTTTGCTTCGGCTAATAACTCCTATGGATTGCTAACTTGACATGCTGCTTATAGCTTAAAATAAATAAATAAAGCAAAGGCTATAAGAAGAGAGGAACGTTTTTAAGATAGAATACTTTCTCCTGCATTTATTACCAAAGATCTTTACAGACATTATAGTCAAATAAATAACAACTATTCCACTAAATTAGCCACTGAATGATATCCTACCTATATCATCTTTACAGACATTATAGTCAAATAAATAACAACTATTCCACTAAATTAGCTACTGAAAGATGTCCAACCTATATCTTACTTCTTAAAGGTAGCTATAATCTTTACTAGATAAGATCCTAAAGGATAAGACAAATAAACAACATTACAAAAGAATCATGTGCAGTAACAATAGTAATAGTAGATCAAAACATTATCTTTAACAATTCCTCTCTTAAACTGAAAGCTTTCAAGCTTCAGTTTATTGCTGGTTCAGTTTATTGCAACAACCAGCATCTTGAAGTAAAATCTTTAGAAGTGCAAACTCCCACTAATTTTCTTAGCTTTTGCAAAGTAAGAAATTTGAGTGGCTTAGTTAGTATATCAGCCAGTTGTTCCTCACTTCTGCAATATTCCAGATCAATTGTTTCGTTATTGCTGAGATCTCTTAAGAAATAATAGTTCACATCGATGTGTTTGCTTCTTCCATATAGAATAAGATTTTTGGAGAGTTTAATTGTTGAATTGTTGTCATAGAAAATTGTTGTAGCTTCTACTTGCTTGAATTGGATCTCTTCAAGTATTCTCCTCAACCAGATAGCTTGACAAGCACAAGTTGTTGCAGCAACAAATTCAACCTCTGTTCTTGATAAAGTGACAATTGGTTGTTTCTTGGATGACCATGAAGTAGCTCCTGTGCCCATCATAAATACATACCCAAATTGCTTCTTCTGTCATCTTGATCTCCTGTGTAATCACTATTAGTAAACTCAATCAAATTTGATTATGTACCTTTCTTGTAAAATATATCAAAATCGTTGTTCCTTGCAGGTAACAAAAAATTCTCTTGGCAGCCAATAAGTGCATCTTTGTAGTAGTCTTCATATTTTTACTAATTAGACTCACAAAATACATTATGTCTAGTATGGTTACAGTTAAATACATCAAACTGCCCACAATCTGTTTATGAATTGTGTAGTCCACTTTCTTTTCTTCATGATCTTTGTGCAACTTCAGTCCAAACTCAGTTAGAGTGTTGACAGAATTGCAATCTTGCATTTGAAATTTTTCTAGAATTGTCAGCACATATTTCTTTTGTGAAATAAAATTGTCATTAGTTGATTACACTACTTCTACGCCAAGGAAGTAAGCCATCATACCAAGATCAAACATTTCAAATTCAATCATCATTGATTTTTTGAACTTTTCAAACATGACACTATCATTACCAGTAAATATACGATCGTCAACATACAAGTAATCATTAAGTATTTTCCCACCATCTCCAATTTTAATAAAAAGAGTGTGCTTATATGGACACTTTAAAAAACTTTCCTTTAAAAATAACTTTCAACACGACTATACCAAGCTCGTGGGGCTTGTTTCAAGCTATAGAGTGCCTTTTTTAATTTGTAAACTTTATACTCATGTCCAATTTTAATATAACCAAGAGGTTGGTCTATAAATACCTATTCTTCCAAATTTCTATGTAGGAATGCTGACTTGACATCCAACTGGAAGATGGGCTAAGAATTTTGTGTAAACGATCTGGAAGGGGGGTTGAATAGATCTTTAAAATTTTTGAAAAATTCTACAATAAAATCACAGAATTAATACACACAAAACAATTTAATCAAATTAAAATGTAAAGAGTAGGGAAGAAGAGCAAACACTGTTTTTATAGAGGTTCGGTGCTAAGACCTACGTCCTCTACCTAA
>JANJEY010000004.1:45954279-45972699 GCA_024703695.1 Erythroxylum cataractarum | reverse complement strand
TCGGGAATGTCATGTATGCATGTACAGTAATTTCATGTGCACAAAATTCACTGTGTATCAATACTAGTATGCATGAACAGTCCTATGCATGAACAGTCCTATTAACTCTCAATCCTTCTCATCCTATGCCAAATTACCATTCTATCCTTCACGTTAAGGGTGGGATGTTACAGGTTTAACATTTTGTCGCATTTGCATAAAGGCTACGATATCATCATCATCAACACTCAGTTAAAGTTTCACTGAGGCATAGGATCTGGGGAGGTCTGATAGTATGCAACCTTACCCTTACCTAGTAGAGAGTTAGACCCACAAACAATGTGTCATAAAGATACTACAAAATTATAAATGGATGTGCATACATATACAAATCAATCAATCAATCAAATAAACATAAAAAAGGTAATAAAAATAACTAAATACAAAAATAAAACAATATATAAATAAAAATAAATATTAAATATATTGAGTAATCATAAAAAAATAAAAAGACAAAAATGTACGACAACCCAAAATAATGTACACATAAATAAAAATAAATAATAAAGATATCAAACAATCATAAAAATTAAAAAAAAAACAAAAAGGTACAACGACACAAAATAGCATACATATAGAACATGTCAAAGCTTAACAATAAATGGCAAGATGAAAATACATACCAAAAAGGACTCGTATAAGAGTAACTCCAACTAGGCTAAAAGGTATAATAAATATACCAACCAAAAAAGAACCTTACAGGAGCAACTTTGGCTAGGCATAGAGGTCATGATAATTAATACAAATTCTACTTATCAGCATTGTAAAGTAGGAAGTTACCCTTTTATATACTACCTATATTTAATTTTATCTATGCTTTAGAAGACATTGCATTAACTAAGATATTTTAGGATAAATGAGCTATGCAATTAATACATATTGATTTTTAAAAACTATCAAAAACCAAAAACTCAATTATTGACACCTTTTTATTATATGATTGATTAATCTTATTATTTGTTATCGACACATCTTTAATGTTTGGAATCTTCAAAAATGATATAGACAAATAACTAGACCAAAGTTCAAAATTCCTCGATGAATCCTTCTGCTAGAAATAATTTCTGAATTGAATCATTTGAATAGTAAAAGAATTATTATGAGAAATGTGTGATTTTTAGTTTTCATTGTCTTATAGATCTACAATGTCGTATTTATTTATCATTATATGGATTTGTAATGTTATATGGATTTGTAATGTTAACATCCAATCCACATAATGACATATCATCATCATGATTAAATGGCATGTTTCACATATTTTAGTGGGTTTCACAATATTATTATGTCATATTGTTATGATGTAACATACTAATGTGTCTCTGTATGATTGTCATATTAGCATTATATGACATGTTTCACATATTTTAGTGGGTTTTACAATATTATTATGTCATTATATTATGATGTAACATATTGATGTGTCTTTATGTGATTGTTATATTAGCATACACTTTTGTTAATTATGATAATAGAAAATAAAAATTTCTTAAAAATTAAGAATAATTAAATAAAATTTTGAGTAAATAACTATATTAAAAATTTTGAAAGATGAATGAAAAAATTTTATTGACACTAGCAAAGCTATTCCACCAGTAAAATAAAAGAGATATTACAAAACAAACTGCTTGATAAAGTGATCCTAGGAGCTAAGTTTCAAAGATTTCATTTGAGTTTCATTTCTAATGTGAGATTGTTTTGTGCATTTCTTGCGATCATAATTTCTCTAATCCAGTTTAGTGTGTAATCTACTAGTTGATGTTTTTCAGTGGCTTGCCATTTATAAATTTTGCTATTTCTTTCTCTCCGAATTGAATAGATTGTAGATATGAAGGCTGTATTAAATAACATTCTATTTATCTTGAGATCCTTATCCTTTTTTATGGCCTATGCCAAGACCCTATTTTGTTCATATGATTGACAATGCTCCATTAGTAAATGCAACACCCTACTTTAAATGACCTTTGAGCACCTGCACTAGAAAAAAATGATTTATATCTTATTCCTCTTCTTTAGATAAGACACATATAAGGTTATAATTTCCAAACCATCTATCCTTAGTTCTATTCCTATTCTTTATAACTATTTAATTGATCAATGATGCTTTTGGATTTATGGTTTGCCGCCATATTAGTTCATATCATGGTGCAACCTCTAGACAAGTTTTATAAATTTTATAACAAGAAGAATTTATGAAAGACTCATTGTTAGCTAGCCAGATCATACTATCATCCCTATGCAAATGAAGGAGATGATGAAAATAATTTATCAATAAAGAGGAAAATATGAAATTACAACACCAATCCCCGTTCTGTATGATATAAGAAACTCTAGCATTGAAAAAAATTCTAGTCCTTAAATGTATAAGCTCATTTCTCATTACTAAAGGGTTGTGATCATTCCAATTATCAAACTAGAAGAAGAGCTTTCACCATTCCCTAATTTTTGCATAATTTAAAGATATAAGGAATTACTCAGTATTAGCATATGTGTGAAATACTAAGAGTGTTCCTTGCTCACTTCCAACTACTATATATTATGTCTTTTAAGTAGAACTTATTGATCCATTTGATCCATAAAGTTTCTTTGTTAGCATTTAACCTTCATATCCTCTTACTTTGAAGGAATTTCTTCATAAGAGATATAAGAACAATTCCTAATCCTCTCTCTTTCCTTGGAAAAAATGTTTCATGTTATTTAACCTTTTCCCCTTTTGAATTTTTTGCCTTACCAGACCATAGGAATGTTTTGATACTCTTTATAATATCCTTAGTGACTCCCTTAGGAACTGCCAGATGAGCCCTCCAATGCACATATAAACTTTTTAATATAAAATTGATAAGGGTCAACCTAGCAGCAAAAAATAAAATTATATTTTACTAAGAATTGATTATTTCTTTATATGATTCAATCAATGGAATCCAATCGATATATTTTGGCTTAGGATTGGTAATAAGGATACCAAGATATTTGAACAAAGAAGTTTGAATTCTGAAGCCAACTCTTTTACTTAACTATATCATATTCTTCACATTAGATTAAATGAATATATTGCTTTTGGTAACATTAACTTCCAGTCCATAGCACTTTATCAAAAACTTTAAAATACTTAATATGATCTCAATGGATTAGTTATCAACTCCACATAATAGTATAAAGTCATCTATAAAATCTAAATGATTGATCCTCAACTCTTTACATCTGTGATGGTATTAAAACCGGCCATTATAAGAGATCAGGGAGTTGAGCATTCTAGGGTCCCCTTGTCTTATTCCCTTAGTATTTATGAAGATTTGAGTAGGTGCTTCATTTAACAAAATGCTTAAAGAGGTTGTAGTAATGCATTCTAATATTCATTTCACAAATTGAGATGGGAATACAAGTGCTTGTAAATATGTTTCAATAAAGTCCCATTTGATTCTATCAACGACTTTGAAGAAATCAACCTTGAATGTACAAATTTTTATGGATCTTTCTATAGTATAGTCCTTCATCAATTCTTGAATAAGTCAGATGTTGTCTCTAATAAATATCCTATTTATGAAAGCACTTTGAGCTAGATTGATAGTATCTTTAATGCTAGCTTCAATTTGTTGGCAAGGAGCTTAGAAATTACCTTATAAGCTATATTGCATCATAATATAGGTCTGTAATCCATCATTGAAGAGGGATTTTTCTTCTCTAGGATAAGGCAGATATAAGATTTATTCATTTCCATCAACATAATTGATGAAGTAAAGAATTAATGTACAACTTCAATGAGAAAGTTACCAATAATATCCCAAGTCTCCTAAAAGAACAATGCAGAATAGCCATTAAGACTAGGTTCTTTGGAGAGGTTTAGTATGAAGAGAACATCTATATTCTCCTATTGTAAGAAGGGTAGTACTAACGATTCCCTGATCTCCTGATCGATTCCATTCTTAAAGAATCTGTTGATGTTTATGTCTTTAGGGAAGTTAATTCTATTGATCCCATCAACTTAGTGAAGTATTCTAGATCCATCTCCTCCATCTTATTATAAGAAATATGGTGGTTCCCATAATTGTCTTCGAGCTTAGAGATTTTATTTATGTTTCTTTTGGTTAGAATAGGGCAACGAAGAATTTTCGTTAGCATTCCCATCACATTAACCAAGTGATCCTCAATTTTTTTCTTATTATTAAATTATGCAGAGCATTATGATACTCCTTCATATTCTAGGTCTCTACCATTCTCATTACATTATTATGAGGATGCTTATAACAATTTTCTTGGGCATATCTCATAACTTTGTTGCACCTTTAGTATGTTCTTTAACAAAAACCTTATGTTCTTTAACAAAAACCTTGATTGCAACTTTAATAGTTTTGAGTTTCCTTATGATCTAGAAAGCCTTATAGCCTTTCACTTCCTTTCTCTAATTTCTAAGTACCATTTCTTAAAAACCTTCTTTTGTTTTAATCCATTCGAAAACCTAAATGGAGCTCTAAATGTTTTAAAAGGGCAAAACTCATAATTTCTATCCAATAGTGATTAGCGTAAACATTGTCTCCAAAGTGAGAATAGGATTGTGAAAATTGATTAAGCCAATGCTAGTTAACCATCACTTTATTTAGCTTCTGCCTAATCAATAAATCCCCTTGTTGTTTGTTTTCCCAAGTGAAAAGGCAACATGTATAATTCAAATCCCCGAGGTCAACCATTTGTATAAGGTTAGTGAGCTCCTTACAGACACTTTTATAATAAGTTCTACCTTTAGCTTCTAGAGAGGGCAAAATACAGTTAAAGTCACCATTTGTCACCCAAGGTGTAGCTACGCTTGCATTTATAACTCTAACGTCTTACCAAAATTTAGCTCTTTGAAATAAGAAATTTGAGGCGTAAATTAATGTCAGTACAAATCTAATATGTACACCTTGAATCTAACATTTCAGATGTAAGAGTTGGTCGGTTTCCTAGGTTAGCTATAATTCTATTTTATCTGAATTATAAGCACATATTATCCTTCCATTGTAATGGTGTGTATGGCTAGTGTAAACGACATAAAAGGGGGTTGAATAGATCTTTGAAACTTTTTCGTAAAGTTCTACAAAAACCAGAGGTTAATACACACAAAACAATTAAATAAATTTAAGTGCAAAGAGTAGGGAAGAGAGGCAAACATTGTTTTTATAGAGGTTCGGTGCTAAGACCTACGTCCTCTACCTAAGCTCCCACTTAGGATTTTGACAAAACACTTTACTAAACACTTTTTAGTTCAGTGTGAACTTTTCAATACAACTTGACTTCCGGCTCAAGCTACACCTAACAACCGATTTGTTTTCCGGCACAAATCCTACCTCACAAGTAATTTTTCACCAATCACTCAACTCACAATAATAACAAAAATAAAGGTGAAGTACTAATGTTTAGTACATATTTATAACAAGCTAAGAGCAAAATGAGAGCAAATTAGGAACAATAATTGTATGCTTTTTACTTTTGGACAAGTTACGTCGATCATTTGATCTTCCTCTATTTATTTGCAGACTTCCAAATGAATATAGTCATTGGAGATCTTTTTCCAGCCATTGTTGATTGCTCATATACGTTGCAAAATGATTTCCTTTCCATTTGTGATTGATCCAGACAAATTTTGTTCAGCTCTAACTGATAGTCGACTGGTCGAGGTGTTATAGTCGACTAGTACCAACGTTTTTCCATGCAAGTTTCATGTCCGCTCTTCGAATAGTCGACTAGTGTAATGTTAGTCGACTAGTGCACCTATCATGCTGATTAATAGTCGACTTGTCACATGTTGGTCGACTTGTTTCATGCCCCATCTGACATATCTTAATTTATTAGTCGACTTGTGTTATGCTACTCGATTGGTGTTGACTCCAACAGATAGATTTAACAAAATCTTTCCATAATCTTCGTTTTTGAATATCTCTAGCACTTTGAAGATAATTTCCATCTTGATATCACAATGATTTATCTATTGCCCATCAAAGATTGATGTTGTCTTGATTTTGCACAAATCTTTTATTTAAATTTCAATCCAAAACACCTAAAATAATTTCTTAACCAATTCTATACATTTTATTATTATCAAATCATAAAAGGATTTAATTTGTGAACCACCATTGGTCTAACAATCTCCCCCTTTTTGATAATGACAAAACATTTAGAAATTGTTTAAGAAATGAAAACAAAGAAACATTGATCAAGGTTTTATGCCTTGTCTTTTTGGTTAGATTGTCTCCCCCTTAATCATATAAATCATTGAATTCAAATAACCTTGCAAAAACAAATTCATAAAATTTGTATAGTCCATAATTTTAATAAGATTCGATTCAAAGACAATTTAACAAACATGCTCCCCCTTAATCAAGTAACTAAAAATTATTGAAAGAACAATTTCCAATCTCCAATTTACTCCCCCTTTTTGTCATAATCAAAGCAATTAATATAAAAAAAATCACAATCACATTAATAAGGGAACAACCCATCAAACACAAATAGACTCAAGTAGCAATCCAACAATATGAAGAAAACAATATGAAATGTCGATCTTGGCTAGATACAAAAACCATCATGTTGGAGAAACATCATCATGAAGAAATCTCAAAGGTAGAAGAGAATGTATATTCGGAGATTTGGAAAAAATAAGGTTTTAAAGAAGACCCAGATGACTTATAGTCGACTAGTAGGGGGTTAGTCGACTAATAATAAATAAAAACAAGAGTGGGGGTTATCTGACATAAAATTAGTCGACTGATCGCATATAATTAGTCTACTGGATTTAAGAAATAGGTGTATTAGTCGACTAGTCGAAGACTGTTAGTCGACTATAACTATAATAAAGCAGAACAACTCGATTAATTCCTCTTCCTTAGTCGACTTAGACTCCAGTTAGTCGACTGGAATATTGCTAAACTCCAAATAAATCATATTTTAGCCTAAGTGTAGATCATGATGATGTATTTTCAGATGGAATTGCAGATTTGCCTAATATCTTGACCATACAATGAGATGATTTAAATGTCACATTAAAATTCATATCACAAAATTGAGAAACATTTAGCAAGTTATGTTTCAAGCCATCAACAAGTAAAACATTGTCAATGGTAGGCAAAGGTTTCTTACCTACTTTACCAATACCAATGACTTTACCTTTATTGTTGTCTCCAAATGTGACATATCCTTGATTCTTTGGTCTAATTTCTGCAAATAGGTTATTGTCTCCACTAATATGCCTTGAACATCTATTATCAATGTACCATGTGCTTGGTGGATTTTCATTCCTTGTTTGTACCTATAACTGAAACATTCTTTCTTCTCATTGGTACCCAAGCCATTTTGGGTCCATTTTGGTTAGTCATATAAACCACATTAGGAGGTGTTGTACCTTTTACCACCCAGATTTTCTTCACATTAATACATCTTCTAATACTTTTACAAGCAATTTCTATATGACCATCTTTCAAGCATTTACCACATTTTGCAACTTTTCCATCTTTAGTAAATTTAGAAATTAAAGAACAATCTCTATCAAAAGGATCATATCCTAAACCATGTTTAGAAATTGAATATCTTTGTAAAGATAACATCTTTTCAAACTTTTCATTCCCACCAGCAAATTTTTCAACCACATAAGAAAATTCCTTTCTAAGTCTATCAAGCTCACAAGTAAGATTTTCTTTTTCAGCAAGGCATGTAGAGTGATCTTCCTTAGTGCAATCTAAATCATCAATAGTCTCATGCAAGACACTATTTTCAGCAACTAGCTCTCTTATTTTCTTTCTCAATTTCTTGTTGATTTCAATAGCTTCTTCAAAATCGATTTGTAAAGCATTAAAAGAATCTATAAGATCTTGATCAATGAAAGTTACCTCATCTTCATCATCACTTGTTGAGGAGCTATTTGCCATAAGTGCTAAGTTGTTTTCATCATTACTTAGGTATGCTTCTTCATCATCACTCCAAGTGGCTACTAGGTTAGCTTTCTTTTTACCTTTGTCATACTTGTCATTTCTTCCACCACATAATTCTCTCTTCCTATTTTTGAGCAGTCCTTTGAATTTTATCAAGTTTCTAGCATACATTTCTAGCTCTTCATCTTCTTCCTCCTCATCTAATTTTTTATCACTTTCATCCACAAAAGAAATGTTAGCTTTAAAAGCAATTGATTTTTGTGACTTACCTCTACCTCCTCTTGATTTAAGAATGATCTTATAGTTTATGAGTGATCCCACCAAGGCATTGAATTCCAATCGATTGAGATCTTTGGACTCCATAATAGCGGTGACTTGAGAGTCCCATTCTTTCGGTAGTGAGTGAAGAATCTTCTTCACCTTTTCTCTATCCGTCATATGCTTTCCGAGATTTCCTAATTCATTTATGATTTCTGCAAAACGATCAAGCATAGTGGAAATAGACTCATCTTCCTTCATGACAAACATTTCATAGTCATGGAGTAGCATGTTGATCTTTGTTTCTCAAACTTGGTTGGTTCCTTCGTGAGTAATGTGAAGTCCCTCCCAAATTTTTTATAGCACTGGTACACGAGTTCACTCGATTTATCTCCTCAATCGTGAGAGCACAATATATCAATTTCATAGCTTTAGCGTTGATGTAGGCTTGCTTCTAATCATTGTCATCATATTCCAACTCTGTTTTCACCTCACCATTTTCTTTTAATGGAACATATGGACCGAAGATGATGATCTACCAACTCCGTTTTCTATATAGGAATGCTGACTTGACATCCAACTGGAAGATGGAATAAGAATTTTGAGCTACCAATGGAATCACTAATCTGATTGTGCCATGTCATCATCCCCATATTCTTGTTTGTATCCCTTATCCAGCAATTGTGCCTTATATTTTTCCACTTCACCATTTGCCTTCAGCTTTGTTTTAAAAATCCACTTTACACTAATAGTTTTGTGCCCTTTTGGAAATTCAGATAACTCCCAAGTTTCATTTCTTTTTATAGCTTCAATTTCTTCCTCAATTTCCTTTTGCCATTTTGGGTTTTTGAAAGTGCTTTCAAAATTTGTAGGATCACTATTAAAAAATGAAACAAAATGAGTGATTGGATCTTTAGTTTAGTCTCTTTCAGTTACTTCATAATCTGTCATCCATATAAGCCTTTTTCGAGTACAACGAAGATAAGATTCAGCTGCTACCTCTGAATTTTCAGCTGCTATTAAATATGCATTTGGTGAGTTTTCAGACCTTATGGTACAAGTTGTTGCTCTTCTTTTTCAGTTTTAGCATCAAAAAGTAAGGGAACAACTTGTTGCTGCCTATCCTAATCCCAAATACTTTCTTCATCAAAAATGACATCTCTACTTACTACAATATGTTTTGTTGATGGATTGAATAGTTTATATGCTTTGGATGCTTCACTTACACTGAGAAAGACACACTTTTCCCCCTTATCATCAAGTTTCTTTCTTTTTGCATCAGGAATATGAGCATAAGCAATGCAAATGATCAACAACTGGTTTTCTCCCACTCCAAGCTTCTTCTAGTGTTATGTTTGGAACTGCAAAGGTTGGACTTCTGTTTAGAATATGGATACTCTATTTTATAGTTTCTAGCCAATAAAATTTTTATAATTCTCCCTTTTACTAACAAACTTCTCACCATGATGAGGATGGTCTTATTCTTCCTCTTAGCTACAACATTTTGTTGCAGTGTATATACCGCTATGAGCTCCTTTCGAATGCCATGATCATTACAAAATTTGTAAAATTCATTGGAGCAATATCCTCCACCATGATATTTACCCAAAAAAAAATCCTCCACCATAATTTGTCTGAAGAGACTTAATGGTTTTTCCTATTTCATTTTTAACATATGCCTTAAATCTTTTAAATGGACTAAAAGCTTCTATTTTTTCTTGCAAAAAATAAACCCATATTCTTTATGTAAAATCATTAATAAAGGTGATTAAGTAGCTTTTACCTCCATTTGAAGTTGGATTTATTGGGCCACAAATGTCGGAGTTAACTAGCTCTAACACATGTTTTACTCGCTGTGACTTTCTTTAAGAAAATTAATAATGATGTTGTTTGCCAATAACACATTCTTCATACATTTAGGGAGGTTTGACAATTTGTGGAAGACCGGTCACCATGTTTTTCTATTGGAGAATCTTCAGTCCACTGAAATTCAAGTGCTATATAATGAAAATGCCAAAGCCATGAAGAATCTTTTACTTCATTAATCAAACTAGTTTGTACGCTCTCAATTTTCAATGGGAAAAATATGTTAGAACTCACAAAGACAAGAGCAATAGCTCCTCTAGATGGATCATATATTTCACAAAATAGTTATAGTATAACCTTTCTCCATTAATTGACCAACATTTAACAAATTGATTTTAAGGTCAGGAATATAAAAAACATTTGATATTGTTTCAATAAAACCATTCTTGGTTTTTATTTTAATATCACCTTTTCCCATTGCTTTCATAGTAAAGCAATCACCAAAAGTAATAGTATAATAAAAGTCTTCATTTAGATAAGAGATAGAAGACTTACCTCCACTCATATGATTACTGCAGCTTGTATCCACAAACCTGATACCTCTACCTTTACCTCTACCTACCTCTACCTCTGCCTTTAGAATTGTTGGAATGAGTATTGGTGTTGGTAGAAGCTTTCAAGGCTTGCTCTTTGACAGGTGAACTTTTGTTCATTTTTTGTTCATGAATTAATAATGAACTTTGTAATTCATTAAGGGAGAGTGCATCTATGTCTTTTGATTCTTTAATTGAGTAGACAACATAATTAAACTTTGGTGTCAACAAGCGTAAAATCTTCTCTAAAATAATGACATCATCCATCCTTTCATCACGAAATCACATCTTGTTGTTGATCTCCATTGTTCTAGCACAATAGCTAGTGATAGATTCTCCTTCCTTCATTATTAATGTCTCAATGTCCCTTATCAAGGCCCCTTCTCAAGGTTTGAAGCTATGCATGCTTCACTCTAACTGATCCTTGATATTACTTCTTCATAGAATCTCAAATGCCTTTGAAGGTTTCTTTGCAAAGAATAGTCTCCAAAACTGATTGATCTATATCTTGCAATAGATAGTTTTTGACCTTCAGGTCTTTCAACTTTCTAGCTTTCAATTCTTTTTTGGGATTCTGTTAAATCCATTCTTGCTGGTGGCTCTTCAATGTTAGATTCAAAAATTGACCAAAACTCCTTTAATCGTAAAATGTTTTCCATTAACATGCTCCAATGGTTATAGTGACCATCAAACCATAGGATGGTTGCTTGGACAAAATTTGAATCGGTGGCCATGAAAATGAGAAGGAGAAATTGTTTACTGCCTCACGTGTTTTCATCTTTAGACTCTGATACTATCGATAGTAGAGAGAGACGTTTTTAAGAGAGAATGCTTTCTCTTGCATTTATTGCCAAAAACCTTTATAGACTTTATAGTCAAATAAATAGCAACTATTCCACTAAAATAGCTATTGAAAGATATCTTACTTCTTAAAGATAGTTATAATCTATACTAGATAAGATTCCTAAAGGATATGACAAATCAACAACGTTACAAAAGAAACGAGTGCTGTAAAAATAGTAACAGTAAAACAGAATGTTATCTTCAACAATTACCTACTTGCTCTTTAGAACTCTTAACCTATAAAGCATCTTTGATTGTCAAAAGGGATAACCCATTTTCATTAGCAAAAGTACTGATACCCCTCTTATTCTTAATTACTAGGGCACATTTGATTTTAGTTCACAAATTGTTTTCCAATGACTTCTTTTTTAAAATTTAAAGATGAAAGTTGGACCTATGACATCTAATTTGTCATAGATGCTAACAGGTAATTAGGTTGTTTGTGGAGAAACTCCAATAACATATTACATTAAACTACCCCACCTCACTAACAATGATTAGTCTAAGAATAGAAAAAGTATTTAAAATTAGAATGAGGCTAGCTTAATTTAATTTAAAATTAAAAAATTAATTAAATATGATTCAACTTAAAAAATAGATTATACATATAATTTGAGATATATTTATATATATAATCACTTATAATTATTTCATATCCTTTTATTTATATATATTTTTCGTCATTTTGTTAACTTTATTTGTTGTTTATAAGTCACAATCCCTAATTAAATCAGTGAATCATCTTTTCCCCAACTAGGATCATTTCTTACTCTCTTTCTTATTGGCTATCAACTTGTTGGAAAGTGGAATCATCTTCATTTTTATCTCTTCAACCATAGCTATAAAATTTTCACCGTCGTCATGCTCATTCACTCATTTTCTTCCTTTTATTAAACATTTTTAGATCATATGATCAATTTTTACTTCCTGTTATTTGAGACACTTTCAAAAAAAAGGAAAGAAAATCTAGGTTATTGGTCTCAACAGTCAAAATTATGTTAATAGATTTGACTTACATATTCAAATTTATATATACTTACATATCTCTATGTGTGTATGTGTGAGAGAAAAAATTTTGAGTTTCTGATTATGTTATATATGTCTTAGGGTAGATTTTGATGATAGTTTATATTTATTGACATAAGGATTATTTTGGTTGCTTAATAATTACTAAAATACTGAAATCCATAAATAGAAGCTTGAAAACTATTCTGATGAAAATCTTTATCAATCTCTACAATTATTCAAAACTTGATGTATCAATAGTTAATTTTCCTCTATTTCTATATTATGACAGAGTTTGTGCTCAATTTGTTACTAGTGTTTAATTGATATACAATATATTTTTTATGGTTTGTTCAATAAAGTAATTGTTCAAATTAAACTTATGGAGGGTGACTAGTAGAAGTATTATTACTGTCTATGTGGGTCAGGTTTTCATAAGCTACTCTATATGGGACAAAACTTTTTATGATCCCCCTTTTTTTTGGAACTAAAACATCCTTTGTCTTTGGGTTGTACTATTTAATGTTAAGGTGGGTTATTAGTCAAAATGTTATTATTGAAAATTATGTTTCCAATTTTCTATAATTCTAATTAAAATTTAAAAAAATCAAATTTAGTATTTTTATAAATTAATTTGAATTTGTTCAAGTAAATTAAAGTTAAAAAATTAAATTTGACTCGATAAACATGTTTAAATTTGCACTTAAGTTTGTCAAAAATGTTTTCAGTTATACTTAACCAAAATGATTATCATCTTTAAAAAAATTTCTACTAAGGTAGTTTATGTTTGATTGAATTTTTTCACCAAATACTCGTACTTTCCTGAATATTTTGTGCATTTAAAACCAAATAAATATTTAGTAGCCTTTATTTTTTAGTTAAAGAGTATTTTTGGAAACTTGGAATCATGACATTAACATGTTTACTTTTTGCCCCAATAGTATGCAAAATTAACTACATATGCCTTTTTCTCTTATGTTTTTATAACGTAGAAGACACTAAGTCACCATTGAAAAATAAATGGGAAAAATCAGGGTGATTTCGTAATAATTTAAATGATTTTAACTCTCCACTTTCTTTAGCCTTTTCATTGTAATGACTTGGATGTTCCAAACATGATACCAGTAAGTATGATAACATAAATGAGATTGAAAATGTCACATAAGAATTATAAAATAGCAATAGAAACATAAGAGAGAGACTCTAACTTCTCACTAGAAACAACACCAGGTATGTCTGGTTTCCCCTACTTCTTTAAACACTTTGACTCCTTTACTCCCTGTTGACCTTCCTTTTTCGCAGCTACCTTCATTCCACATTTTCACAGCTCACTCTGCATTCTTCTCCATCCTTACAACTTCTTCACCAAGGTCATCTTAGACTTTTCCATAACTCACCAGATTCTTGTCTCTTCTCCTTACTATTTTTTTCACGACAAACTTTTGACATTCCAAACCCCAAACCTGACACTTTCCTCTTTCATGCTTCATCCCTCACGATGAACCACATAACTTCACCCTTCCCATCTGATTTTCCATCTTTACTACAACACCCCATAACTATAGTGTATATACCCAAATATCCAAGGATATTCAAATACATATCCCATGATAATGGCATGTTAGAGCGAACATAAATCCAACTTAACATGGCATCATCTAACATAGTTTCAAATTCATCAAATTAAAACCATTCCTTGCATTCATTGTCAAAAAACTCACACTGTATTTATCGAACAAAAGCTTACACTGTATGCATTAACAAATATTTATAAAACCTTATACAAGTTCTAGGAAGATTACAAAACATAAGCTATAACTCTTCTGATGTCAGCTGATAGACCTCTGAGCCATAACTTAATCCAAAAGTTTCTTTAGTCCAGTTTAAGGAACTAGGTCTCCTATCTTGCACCTGAAAAGTCACGTTGCAATTTTTATAAGTTTTGTGAACTTAATGAGTGAACTATCATTGATGATATCACCCAGGTCAATCACACAAGATCACATAATTCACATATAATCATTCAGATGGTGTATAATCCAAATACATAAATTACTATGGCAAATCACGATATCATTGTGAATCAGAACATATATATATATCAATACAGATGCATACAAGATTCCAAATTCATTATTATTGTTGTGACCAAGTGCCTTTCATATACAGATACAAATACTAGCCCATTGGGCTTAATCAGAAACATATATCACGGAGCAAAGCTTTACGTGTAGATAGAAATCATGGAGAAAAGCTCTATATGCAGAAAATTGAGCTCAAAGCTCTATCAAATGGGCTACTCTGGTCACAACGCCTTTATCTAAGTATGCATTTTATGAAATGCATAAATTACAGAACTTACCATGTATAACAAGCACAAATGATGCATAATTAGAATATCATAATAATTGAACCTAAGTCTGGCATTCAATTTTCGTTGAAAATTCAAATATCATACAGAGTTTCGCAACAATTCATAACACTTCCAATACATAGCCAAATATTAAACTCCTCAGACAATTCATATCTGGAATTCAGAACACAATCAATACATAGCAAATTCAATTAGTCATTCTTATTCATATACAAGTAGCACTTCCAACGATATTCACATGCATAGAACACCTCAGACAATTATTGTTCAGAATTCAGTACACATTCATCAATATCAAATTCAATTTAGTAACAAGCAAAACAAATCATGGTGAGACCATCTTAGGTTACTCACAATACACTCCAATATCCTATTGCCTGGATGGTCTGACAATATCTGACTGGCGTCCAATGTGCTCCTCTATATCATGCAAAACATATTTTCATCTATCACAATTTTGCACAAATGTATAAGTATTTTTTTAAGCACATCAATGTATAGACAATATGCACAATGCATGTTCAATGACAATTCTGAGTATCTTATCAAGATTTTGTCACCATTATCATTCAGATATCAAAACCCTCATTAATATAATTTGTACTTATGTTTTGGACCATAATAAAACAATGTGAAACTAATTTCATAACCCAATTAAACATTTCAGGTTGTTTTCTCATAATATGCTTTCGCGTCAACTTTACATAATTATTCTAATAAGGTAAATGACAAAATTAGTCAACACCTCCATTTGAAAAGTTGTTCTCCAATGTTTTCAGTTTCTAATGATACCAAAATCATTCAATTTGGTTCATTATGCTAGGAGTTATACTCAAAATACCACAGATTATGTACATTTGAAATTTTAGCGAATGCATGATTATGCATTCAAGTTGTACACCTCATATCTCTCAATTCCAATATCCAAAAATTACAAAGTTTATACCAATTTAAAGTTAAGGTAGAATAAGATACAACTTTGGTGAAGACACCTCTGTCTAATTCGGCCTACATTAATACAATTTATTCAATAACAACATGACCTGATTTCTGTCCCTGGTAGTGCTACTGCCTAATCCAAGACTTACTTTCAAGCTCAATTTCAAGACCCTTAAGGACATAATTCAAATTCAATTTCTCTTAACATTTGTAGTTAAATGTCTCTAGTTCAATTTAAATTAAGAATCATTTCATTTGTAAATCTACATATCAAAATATAGATAAGATATTGAAGCATGTTCAGTAAAAACATTCCAGTTATCAAATTCCAGCACACCTCAACATTTTCATCCTAACACCCCCTTTCGAGATAACTTTTCATGATCATTAGACAAGGAAAATGGTGTATTTCAGTAACACTTTCTTCTAGACAATTGTTCCACTATATTTCCAGTTTCTAATAGGAACACAATCATACAATTTGATTCAGTATATTGAAAGTTATACTCAAAACATTGCAGACTGTTTTAAAACTGTAATAGAACTTCTAACTCAACTTCCATCCAGATTTTGAAATTCTTAGAGATAGAATTAATATTTGATGTCTTCAAGAAAGTTGTAGCCATATGTCTGTAATTTCATCTGAATCAAGAATCAAGATGTTTGGATATCTACAATTTAAGATATAATCAAAATACTGAAGCATATTCCATGAAAACAATACAGCTCACATATTCCAGCACAATCTATCATTAACATCATATGGAATTCATCCTAATTCATCATCATCAATTCTCTATTATAACATTCCATAAACACTAATCTTTTACTTGCCTTTTTAGTTCTAATCCTAGCTTAAAAGTCACTGTCAATCAATACTCCAAACATGCAGAAGCATCACACATTCAAGGTGGAACTTGGAAGGAGTTCAGCTAGGACAATAAGACAACTATATTCTAACTCTCTACTTAACTTTGTAAGGGTGAAGCATGAATTTTGGTGCAACAAACAAACATGAACATAAACAAATATAGGGAGTTACAAGGAAGAGTGTTTCGGTGGTGTGTGAGAGGAAACAAGAAGAGAAATAACTGTAGTTGGAGTTGCTCCTGCTGAAACTTACACCTAAGGTGTTAGCTGTCAACTAAAGGAATGGCCATATGTCTTATGGCATGTTCAGCACTTATCAAGCATAGGTGCTGCCAAATGTCTCCAATTAACTAAGTCACTTGTCCATTAATCAAATATGCTATTTTTCATCAACTTACCAGCCCATTTGTCACACAATGATTGGTCCATTTGTCAATTCATTACTAGTCCATTTGTCACCTATTTAACTATGCCAAATGTCACTCAATTTTAGGCTTAATCATCCAAAATTTTCATGTATCAATTTATCCTACAATATGGCATTTGTCTTAGTCCAAATTTACCTTAAATTCACCAAAATTTTTGAAATACTACTAATGGTCTCCAAATAAATTTTTAACGCAAATAACTCATAATTCACGTTTTAATCACATTTATAAATCAATCATACCTGAAAAATGTCAATGAATGCATGTACAATCCTATTCATGGGCAAAATCAAAATTCTCATGTGTGTACAAAAATATGCAACGCATGATATGGATTTTCTAATTTCTCATAATTCACTATTCTTGCCTTAATATAGGTAACGAGATGTTACAAGTGGCACAGGGTAGGGCTAGAGTTGCTGGCACAGAAAATTTGAGGGCCAACTTGCCCCACCACTTATGGTCTCCTCCAAGCCAATAACCTCAACATGCTTCCAGGTGTAACAAATTCAAATAAAGAGATAAAAGAGGCAAAGTTCCAAAAGAATAGAGTTGTAGAATTTTCCATCTCAAGTATAAGAAGAACACGTCCATAATTCAAACTTATACTCTTTTCTTATTATGAAAATTTTCAAATATATTTTGGCTATAGAATTCTAAATTTGTTTTAGGAATTACTCTTGAATTGTTTTGTTAAAATTTTACATTCTTAATTTAATAGAGATCTACTTTATGGTGTTTATTTTTTTTATTTGAGGTTGAATTATCTATTTTATGTTGTACAATAAGAGTTGGTACCATAATATAACTATAAACATTAGATTAATAGGCAATTGAAGAAGTATCTCAATTGTTTGTTAGTTACCCATAAGATTGCTTCAAGTCTAATTTGGTAGGTACGGGGAGATACGAGAGATCGAGAGGCCGCAATTCAATTCTTATCTATTTTAATTGGGATTACTTGGTTAGATCTCAAGAGAGGGTAATTATAACTATTGAATTCCTAGCGTTGAGTATTGTTAAATCAAGAAGGTAAAATAAAAACAAAACAGGTATAGAAGTAATTTATAAGTTGTCATTATTGATTAATTAACAAATTCACTACTACTTGTTAAATATACAATTATTAGTTTTCTTTTGTTTATTTCATTTTCTAGTTAAACAAGTAATCCCATATTAATTTACCTTAAACAAAATCCTAGAAAAATTGTTAGGTGTGTAGAAAATCCTCGAGGGGACAATACTATTCATACTATAAGGATACGAACCATATACTTACAGTATATATAGATTTAAAAAATTTAAGAACAAATTTTTAATTTCTTTTTCAGGGATTGTAATCTAACATCTAATGCAGTTTGGGTTAC
>JANJEY010000004.1:45935184-45947547 GCA_024703695.1 Erythroxylum cataractarum | reverse complement strand
CTTAATCAGTACTGTCCTCTTTGGTCAAGGGTGAGCCACGGCTCGAACCCAAGACCTCAAGGTTTTGTTCCACTTTAGTCCAGGTGTGGGGGGTGGGGTCTAACAACTACCACATAGTCTCCTATTGGTAATGATACTTTTAAGTCATATCCTAAGGGACTAACCTCCCCCCGAACTCTGGAGCCAAACTCTAAAGAAATATAAGAGTGTGTAGATCCTAGGTCTACTAATAAATACACTTTAATATCAAATAATAAAATTGTACCATAAATGATATCATTGGTTACAAGTGCATCCTCCCTCGTCATATGGTATATCCTCGCTTGAGTTTGACTCTGAGCTAATGATATCCCACCAATACTTGTACCCATTGTTGGCCCACGTCCAACTCCTCTACCACTATATCTGCTACTAGTTCTACCGAAGCCTCTGCCTGAACTAAAGACACCACTCTGCTTTTCACTCTTGAACTCCCCCTATTGTTAGATAATTCCTCTGTAAGTTCCCTCGCTCTCCATAAATTGAACATGCTTGACTGATCTTAGTAGATCCCCAATATGGTCCTCTGTGAAATCTCCCGTAGGTAGCACAACTTTGAAATCCTTCGACTCCTCTATTGAAAGATCCTTTGAACCTCTGACTAGCTCCTCTGTCAGATCCAATTGATGGTGTACCAACAGGCTGGAATAAGAAAATAATGTACTACAACCTTCTTTCAACGATACACTCCAGATGGTCTCAAATTATCTTTGTCTACTCCCACCATGCCTCAACCTCCTCAAGATCTATAGTACCTCGAACTCTATTGCACCCATCTTACAAATCGTTCATAGTTACGATCCACCCCAAGATTACCTTAGGATGGAGCAATAGTAATAGGCTGTTGCATCACCTGAAAGAACTACATCATCTATGGTGGGATTGATATCTCTCCTCCTACCCTATTCGCTTGGGCATCTCCTTGATGCAGCATATCTGGAGCACGAATCAAACTTCCTGATTCCCCAAGTGACAGCCAACATTATCATCTTCTGAAGCCATCCTAGATATGATAAGAGCACATCGATAGTTTTTTTTTTTCACTTAATACGACCCTAGAAACGTAAACCCACTCTGATACCACCTAATGTGTTGCTCCCAAAAATTTTTAAACCACAATTAGCCAAAAAATTTTCGAATCATACCATTAATCATCAAATTCATCATTAATTCCAAAAGAGAGAATTGTTTGTCAAATACAAAAATATTTTATACAACACAACTGCCCAAACTGTGATATTAAAAAATACATACATTCCAACAACTTTACACCAGTAATCTGCTGACCCCATTTATTCTTCACTTTGTTTATCACATGCATTGGAGTTATCAGCAATCACTCAATCTCCTAAGAAATTGGTGGCAAGGGATGAGTTGCCTATTCAGTAAGGGTAACCAACCATACCCTTTAAAATCAAATAACTAAAAAAAATAATTATAAGACTTAGTCAACTGATTAAATCATTCATATAATACATGTATACACAACAATACTCAATCTAATCCAAACAGTTAACAAGCATCTCAAAAATTTTACCAAGTTATGATTTACACAAATATTAATTATAACTGTCATTTATTCTTTAGTCCAATATTTAACTAAATTTCCTGGACCTAGTTTAACCTAGTAGGCTTACATCCAATGGTCTGTTAGCTCATCGCTTCTCATCTCCTCATAATCACTCACCAAGTGGACACTTAATTAAATGTATAAAATTTCTCAAATTCTCTTGGTACCCTGGTAGTACTTTAGTACCTAGTCATCGTCACAGGATATTTCCAAGACTCGGGACATCCCGGTACTACTCCGATACCTAGCCATCAGCACAGGATGTCCCTGAGACTCATAATGTCCCAGTATTTACTCCACGAATAGATACTTAGTCACCACCCTGCTTATATCAACACAATCTATCCATCTAAGACCATCGAATGTAGCCTATCCTAGGCAAGCCATCAATTCTCGATTTTTACCAATTATTTACAACATATTATCAATCAATCTTTATTTAATTAACACATTTTTCATCAAATTAACAAGCAATTCATCCTATAAAATGTAACAAAATATAAAAATATAAACTTGAAACACCTTGACTTTGTTTATTATTAGTGAAATAAGAAAAACATAATTCATGTATGTAATTATTAATCATCAATTTAATTAATGAGTAATTCAAAATATAATTTATTAATAAAAAAAATAATACTATATTTTAAACGTAAAGTCCAAGATTATCCTTATCTGAGTTTCGCACTCAACTAATTTATAGTCCAATTTACTCCTTATTCAAATCGTTAGACCTAAAATTTACAAGATTTTATTATACTAATTTACGAGAAATTTCTAACCCAATTACACTTAACGCACCAACATTATTCTCTTTTCTAATTTATTCTTAATTATAAAAATAATATCCTTACTAACCTAATCATCATAATTACTAAAAATATCCTTAACTAATTAGAAACCCCATTTTATCCTCATCCATTTCAATTAATACCAAAAATGTCCTTTATGTAAGTAAATTTCATATTTACCCTTTACTTTCTACATTTCCTAGTCTGTCTCTACATGCAACTTAAATTTTCAAAACATTATCATCATCTTCATCTCCACCTTCTCCACTTCTCACATGTCCTCTTCTTTTATCATTTTTCAGTCACATTTTCTTCATTTTTATCCCTTCAAGTAACCCAATCAACTACAACATAATCAACTATAAACTAATGTAGGCTGATTAAAAATTACAAAAAAATCACAAAATTGCAGCTGAAAATTTAGTCAAGTGTAAGAGATTTTGAAGTTGTTAACCTCTTTAATTTCCTTTAAAATTTCCACAAATCAAATAAAATGAGAGAACCCATAACAAAAGTGTTACATGTAGAACAAAATGGTGCATTTTAACACACTCACCAGCTGAAAAGAGAAGAAGAGGAGGATTTCGTTAGTGTTTTTCTAACTTTTCTCTGACAGATGACTTGGCTATATACTCCTCATTTTAATGGTTTTATGCGCTGGGCTATTGGGTTTGTTGTTATGGTGAATGGGCTCTACAGGATTGTTGGGGTGCTGCTTGTTGCTTTGTCTTTATGTAGTCTCTCGATGCCTTCGGTTGTTTGCATGCTTATGATAAGCTTAAAAGAGATCACAAGTCCAAACAGAACTTCTTTATCGGTAAAAGCAATGCTTTATAACTCAAATTAATTTTTTTATAATAAAAATCAATCAATTTATGAGTTAATTTTTATACACTAACTAATTTTTATAAAATAAAATAAATCAATTAATTTTTATTTAATACTTTATTTTTAATTAAATTTAAAATTTTAATAAATCAGAGCAATATTTTTAATTAATTTTAAATTATTAAAATTTATTTGATATTTAATTAATTTTGTAATATCTAAAAGTGACATTTGCGCTTTGCTCAACTGACAAGCTCACCATTACGCTCTGCTGTGGAGATTAAATCAATGTAATTCGGTGAAAAACTATTTCAATAATATGTGAAAGAAAGTAATGAACTATTAATTTAATAATCATCAGAGTAAATTACTCCTCTGCATCAACAAACCATCTTTGCAATGATGATTATGAAAACCCTTAAGTTGATAACCTATCTCTTTTTCTGGCTAAAAATTATCTTGATGCAATTATTTTCAAAATCTAAACTTATAGTTCTCATTTTATGATGATAAACTCATTTTCGTTGGCTGGTTTCATTTCTCTAAACATAAAGGTGCAATTGTCGAGCTCAAATGTAAAATCTGTAAAGAACTTAGTTCAAAATCATAGGGATGGCAAAAGACTCCAATAATCAAGATATGCACACATCACAGCGTCAAATAACCCCACAAAGCCTTAGCCTTCTCTTTTGAAGAACATGCTTAAAAAGAGATGTCAGCTGCGTGGATAAGGTATGTGAGCACAAGTGCCACCAGCATTAGCACATATGCAATTCCCTGGTCGATGCTTGTCCCTGTTATCAAACACAAAACACCAAATCATCTCGGCATTAACATTTTAGTTGCCAATCAACACACCATATTTCTTTCTACTTGTTATCTAAATTGTAACGCGCGTTTCGGCAAACACAACTGCTACATCCCTCACTATCAAACCCTAGATATTCCTAACCACTTTCTATAACTCAAATCCAATCAATCTACAAAAAAAAAAAGAAAAAAAAGAAAAAAGAAAACGACGCTTGAATTGCTTATTCATGTCCCCAAAGCATCCTTCTTTTCCTACATTTCCAATCTGCCACCACACAACTCATTCTAGATCTACAGAATCACACATCTTATAATATTGTTATAAAAAGGTAAAATGCAACAAACTTTGCATACCATCGCCGGTGGGAGTAGGAGCGGGAGCGGAGGATTGAGCCTGAGCGGCAACGGGAAAGAAAAGGGTAGCGACAACCGTCACCAACCCAAAGGAAACCCTAGAAAACGCCATTGTTTGCTCTGCGAGTCTCACTTCAAATAAACACATTTTTCAGAATCTAATTAATGTCCATGAATTATCAGGTTTGTTTTTCTGGATGTATGAATAGTTTCCATATTCTTTTACCATGTGAGACTTTATTAGTGGCTCT
The DNA here is from genome assembly GCA_024703695.1 of Erythroxylum cataractarum. Classification (NCBI taxonomy): domain Eukaryota; kingdom Viridiplantae; phylum Streptophyta; class Magnoliopsida; order Malpighiales; family Erythroxylaceae; genus Erythroxylum; species Erythroxylum cataractarum. The sequence continues at coordinate 45,942,904 of JANJEY010000004.1, read as the reverse complement.
AGAATTTTGACCAAAACCACCGTTTTCCTTTAATATACACACCTCTCTAGCTAACTTTGACTTCTCGAAACTTGTTTGTCTCCCTATTCTAGAGAAAGTCCTTAAGGATCTTCTCTTTTGCTTTCACCAAGTTAATAGGAAGGAATAATTGTGAACTCCAATGGACGTGAAGGTTGATTAGGACTAAGATTATTAATTGGAGTTTTTGACAAGTTAGAGAACTATTTTTGACAAGTTTGAACAATCAAATACAGCGAAGTGGGCAACAACTGCTTCCAACATCCTAGCATTTACATCTGCCTTATTGTTTGTTGCTAAATGTACATAACTTGATTGAACTCTGGCCTCTACAAACAAATAATCATTACTTTCCATGTACAACATCGAATAAAAGAATGGTAATGAAAGAAAAATAAAGTGATGTTTATATCTCCCCATATTCTGATAATGGCTGAATTTTAATGTAGTTGTTGATGATCCACTTTTCTAATGGAGTAACCATATGCAAAAACTAACCGTTTCCCAAATCTTCTGAGGTTTAATGTCACATTTTGGCTATCAAGATATGTTGCCTTGGTGTACTGCCAACCCTTTTTGGTCACACTGCTGGGGTCTTGAAGAACAGGATCATTCATATCATATTTATCATACAATGAGCTCTCTCTTGGAAGAATCTGATAGCCAACATACTTCAACCCCAGCTTCTTTGCAGGCTCCCCATAGTAAGTCTCAGCTGACCATTCTGTTCCAAGAGGAATCACTTGGATAAACACTGAACCAGGCCTCATAAAGAGAAAGTGAGTCATGGCAGCACCATGCACACCAACCATAACATCACTTGAATTGAGTGCCCTGTAAATTTTAGCAAGTTCTGTTCTTCGGTCAGGCCTCAAAACTTCAACTTCAAATCCAATTTCTCCTGCCATTTTCACCAGTAAATCCTCATTGGATATCGCTCTAGAAACAATTCGGGATAATATGACCAATTTAGGTCTCTTCAGTTTTATTTTAAGCACTTCCTTTTCCAGGTCTAAAGCAGCTCCTGAAGTCACGGGTAAAGGTAGCACGTCCAGTTTGGGCTGTTCTTGAGCTTCTCGTTCCTCCTCTTCAATTAAACCTTTAATTCGAGGCCAATATGCTCGGTCCAGAAGATTACGGAAATCAATAATGCTTTTATTCCCTTGCATGAGTGAAGGATTGATGGTAAGTTCATCATGGATTCTAAGACCAACAATGGCTTCAGGGAAGCAGTGGGTTCTGTTGTCTCCACTAAAATCAATAGTTGGATAATCAGAAAGATGAGAAAGAATGTCTCCGTATTTTGTAATCCACCAATCATGATACTCCAAGATCACAAACTGAACTTTCCGGTTCAAATGCTGGGATGTGATGAACAAGGGCAAAATACCATCATTGAATTCATGATAAACATTTCCAGTATAGCCTCCAGTTGAGAAAACCACAGCAGGCACATCATGCTTGACATCACAGCCATGCTTACTCCTGGAATACTCTTTCTGAGCTACAAGGTGCAATTCATCTATGGTATCCATTACACTTGTCTCCCATTTCCGGGTGTAAGGTTTGATCGTTTCATGCTGGAGTTCCCCATGTTGACTGATTATTTTTGCTGCAAGGTCGGTGAATGTACTGGTGTTTCTTGAGGCATAAACAAAGATTGAAGAAGAGGAAGATTGCGTTCTTACATCCCCTTTCATGACACAAACGTCAGTTCGAATACTCTTCCTATCACAACATATGGTTCCTGAATTTTATCCCAAAAAAAAACAAAATGTGTGAAATGCGTCATTTATCAACCATTATATGCTAAACCTATTTTTTGGATTATTCTACTTTGTCTTGAACACAGTAAAAGTATTAGGAAGTACAAGCTTTTTTAAAATTATTTTACAACTCTTTTGACGTCCGCTTTCATGGTCCTTAAAAATGTGACAGAAACTTTACTTTCTACTCAATGAAATTACTTGCAACTTCTGTTTTCCCCCACTTTCATGGTCTATATAAATGTGATAGAAACTTTCCTTCCTACTCGATGAAATTACCCATGAAAATGACAGACAGAATTCCATAAGATTACTAAAGAATTTAGATTTGCAGGAAAGCATGGAGCATAAGGAATTCCTGGATATCTAAAACAATAGGGAAATAGCTATTATACAGAGTTTCCCATCTGCACCCAACAAAACATGTTTCTGGAAACACGCCAGATATAAACAGATAACTACTAACCATTGGAGGCGGAGGAACACAGAGAATCATTTAACTCCATATCAGCAACAAGCCCCTCCCTTTCTGGACCATATGAATCTATATAGAACAAAAAAAAAAATTGAGAGATACATATGGATATGATGTACATATGCACATATACAATGAAAGAAATGGAAGAAGACACGAAAACCGGAGAAAAAGAAAAGCTTACAGAAGAGAGAGGGAGCACGGGAAGAACAAAGCGAGTGAGTGGCCAAAATGAGGGTGCAAGATAGAAGACAGAGGAGAAGCACAGAAAGAAGCTTAGGCCTTGCTCTCTTGTAGTAATAGAGCCAAGAGAGCGGTTCAGCTTCTTCTATATGCTGCATGTCACCTTTTCGGAGCTGATGGCAACGCACCATATTTCCGTGTGTTTATTGTTCTTCCATATTTGCAAGACACCAGCTGCCTTTTCTCATGTCTCTGAGTCTGAGGTGCTTTGTTTGGGGGACAGTGACAGATGCTTTGCACAAGAACCCAAGCTCAAGCTCAAGCTCAAAGAAAGAAAAAGAAGGGGAAAGAGGTTGGTTTCAAAAGCTTCGTCTTTTGATGGGATATAGTTTTGTCCTTGCCGTGATATTCACTCTGTTCGATACCATCAGAACGGAAAGAAGAAACAGAGAGAGAGAGAGAGGGCAAAAGATGGTGTGTATGCGCATCAAAAATGGAAGAGGTTTTATTTTATATCTCCTGCAATGACAAATGAGTTGTCTCTTTTCTAACTCTTTAATAAGAATTGCTTTTTAGTGTAAAAAGAGTCAAAAAAATACCTTCGTGTACATTCTTTGATTGGCTTCTTCTTATTTGGTGGCTAGCTAATGTTTTTCTTTTTCTTTTCCATTTTCTCTAAATCCTTTTCATAACACATGTAACAGAGGCTCTGAGTAGTTTAGAATTGTAGCCTTTTCAATCAAAATTCAAATTTATTTTAAACAATTAAGTTCTAATCAAATTAATCTTTAATACTAGAATTGGAAGAAAACCTCCTGACAGCCTTAGTTCCTTCCTGCCCATTGGTTCTTCCAAAACTCATCATCTATTCTATTATCATGGGGAGGCTTTGACTCGCCGAGGCTTTATGATTGCGTAATATTCGTCGGGATATAATATAATATTTAAATTGAAAATCTATTAATTTTTTATAAATATTTTCAGGACATTACACATTTCTAAATGATTTGTCGCCTCCCTAAACAGTTGCTCCATTGTGAATAGAACTAAAATATTAATTATATAAAATGAAAATAAATATATTGTTGTCTCAAAGATAATAAATTTAGCATTTATAAAAACAATTCTGATCAACCTGAATGTTATTAATTAAGCCAAAATCGATGGCGCTCTGGGTAGGCACGACTTCCTGTGTGTGGGTCCCATTTATTGCGATTTCTGTGGAAGAACCCAACCCAACCCAAACCATACGCGTCGTCTGCCGGCTTTGCTGGTTTGCGTTTGCGTGGTGCCCAATTAACGCTATTGAGATTCCCAACTTCATGGCAGCAGCCCCAAACCGTGTGGGATTACAATCTCGATGTAAATTTATAAATAAGAAGTAAACGTTCAACTCCACGAAGCTACTCACCTGCAGGAAATATTTTTCATATAAATGTCGTTGTGGCGTGCACTTCTTCATGATAATGACAGGAAGAGTCCTGTTTTTTAATTACTTTATGTGACTCTGAACATCTTATTTCTTTGCTGATTATACACGTCCGCAATCAGCGAGTTATATTAGCTATTAGCTGGTTGATGATTATATCAGTTAATTTGACCAACAAATAACATTAACTATTTATTAAAAGTGTTTAGTAAAATTAGATGTTTAATATTAGCTGTTGAAGTGTAAAATGACTTATGCGGGTATGATTTTAAAAAAATTATATAAGCATGAATATTATATTTTTTAGTATTTCGTTAAATATTCTTATAAGAATTTAGATTTTAAATATTTAAATTTACAAAAACTAAGTTTATAACTTTAATAAAAAATATAATAATAATAATGATAATAATAATAATAATAATCTAATGTTAAATTCTCCACTAATATAAACGATGCAGCGAGTTATATCATATAATTTATTTATACATAATATATGAATTTTATTATTTTATAAATTAATATACATATTTATAGTATGATATAAATACGATATAAAGTAGTTATATACTAAAAATATTAATTTGATGTGACTTTTTATGTTCAAAAACTTAATATTATGATATTTTTAAATGTAAACTAATATTATAAAATTAAATAAACATTAAAAAGTTTAATTAACCTCTTATTATATTCTTCCAAACTTCAGTACGATAAAAAAAACCAACTTAAAAAATATATAGAGCAAAAGTAGAGATTAAATTGAAGGGCAATACTGTCATTAGGCAAACAGTTAACTCTAAAAGTTCCTTTTGACGGAGAATTTAAGCTAAATGTGAATGGAACTGGTCTGGTGGTCGTAGGAGAAGTGTGGACAATTCTGAGTTTTATCGGGCGAATTGAGAACTAGGTGTTTGAAAGATGTTTTTTGGGTTATGGGCTGGGAATTTGGCTTTGATGAATGAAATAAGTTTGTAGAACTTTTTGTGAACTAAAAATTCTTCTGCAGGTTTGGCTCAATCAGGTAAAAGGTTAAAAAGTTATGGAAAGTTTTCTAGGAACATGTCTGACTAGGCGATAGAATGAAGATGGTCGAGAAATTGGCATTTTTGGTTAGGCTGGAATTCAAACTAGGTAAAATGGTTAATAGGTGGCTGTGTAGAACAAACTTGTTTTTGAAAGTTTTTTGGTTTGGAGAGCATATGTTCGTGAATAAAATTCGGACTGAACAATATAATGAGAACAGTTGAGAAAATGGGTGTTTTTGTTCAGGATTGGATTCGAACTAGTAAAATCATTGACTGGAGATTTGTAAGTCAGGATGTGAAGAGAAAATTGGCTTTAGAAGTTTTTCAATTCGATGAACAGATGAAACAATAAACTGGAAATCATTAATGTAACTCGGATAGAATATAGAAATCGCATGATACAACAACAAATTGAATGTTTTTGGCAAACAAACAAACCCAATGATTATTTTCGAAAAACAATCAATCAAACCCTACAGAACTTGATCTGCTAAATGGAGACAATCTCACAAAAAAGTTCATTCATCTTTCTGGTTATCTTCCAAATGGAAATAGATTAACTTAAATGAGGAAAATGTTGAGAATGAGGATAGTCACATGTTGACTTCTCTTATTCCTTATAACAGCCGAATTTAACACACTAAATAACAGCTAATTAAGCCTTTGAAATCACATAATTAAAGTCACAAACTCATAATTAAAATGACAATAGTAAAACAGGAAAATAGCAAAGTAAATATGCGAAAATAAGCAATAAAGTTTGTAAAATCGGTAAATTTAAACCAAAACTGTAATTCCTGACCAAAGATAAAATGAGATCACTTTGGTTGACCTTCTCATCCTTCTTGAGTGACATTTTGGGTTTCTAATTTTGCATCAAAGTGATTCACACGAATCCAAGCCTTATAGTCACCAAATGGCTTCAATAGGGCTTGAAATGTAAGAAAACAAGTCAGCCCAATTTCTTCTTCAATTGCTTGATCAATAGTAGCTTCTTTTTCTTCACCAAGACCCATAGCTTCAATGTCTTGGATGGATAACTTTGATGGTCCTCCATCACTTCTTATAGATCATTTAGAAATCAACTTATTGAAGTTAAATAAGCTAACTAATGAGTCATTTACTAAACACATCAATAGCTTTTTTAAAATGGTCAAAAAGCTAACTTTTAATCAATAAGCTAAAAAACAGCTAATAAGTTGTTTGCCAAACACCTCCATAATCGCATTATTACTTAGAGAAAGCTTTGTTCATATATCATATTCCATTGATTTAGACTCTCACATCCAACAAGTTACAATATCTAAATTATTACTTCAGTCAGTCACTGTGCCAATAAGAAGATGTTTGTTAATTTATCACGTTATTGTTAAGATTACACCCATGATGCTAGCAAGACGAGTGGTAGACAACCTCTCCCCATCATTAAAACAACATGAAATTTTGAATGAGAGTGTTATAATAAGAAAGTTGGATTAGCTGTATTTTCTTATTCAATAGTTAAAAAGAAGTCCTTCGTTCCTCTTTTACTTTACATTTAGTTTGTAACTTGTTAAGGATTTACGTTTTTGTTAGTTTATACCTTTTCAGTCAATCAATTGGATGCAAATTAATGTATAACATTATTTTTAATTAATGAAAAGACTTTCTTTAGCTTTGTCTATTAATTTAATTATATATGATGTTTTAATACCAAAAGTAAAATTCCTAGAAAAATTACTGTATAATTAAAATTATGATGAGATCATAATTGTGAGATTCAATTTACATTTACGTATTGTTCCTAAATGTTCCTAGTTGCAATTTCATCAAGATAAGATAAAACTAGCATATATTATATTTTTTGCTTTACGTTGACATTCCTGATATTTGTGTGGTCATGACTTGTTGCTAAATGTCAGTTTTGATCTATGATTATAAATTATTTAATTAGAGAATTGAAGATAAATTAAAAGGAGATTTAATTTACCTAATTCTAATTGTAAATTAGAATTAAAATTTATAATCATTGCCAATATATTAGGAACCTAATGGGTTGCACATCAAAGAGCAATTTGTAAAAGAAAAATCAATTTAATTAAGTTGGACTTAATTAGAAAGTTTTAGAAACTTTAGAGATCAAATATGAGATATTTGATTTTATTAAAAGTAAAATAATTATAATTAGAATTTGATTTAAATTATAATTAAAGATTTTAATTTTAATAAAAATTAAAAATCCTAATGATTTTTTATAAATAGGAAGAACATTTTAGAATCTAGTACTTTTGTCTTCTTCCTCTTAAAAGGTTTTGAGAAGTTACTCTATGGATACCATTAGAGGTTGGACAATTGAACAACTTATGGTTGACAAATCGAAAAAATTCAAAAGGATTTTCAACAGGAGCACGACCAAGGTATGATTTCTTATTTGTATTCATGTTTTATTCAATTATCGAGATCTACTCGGAACCTGTAAAAAAAATTTCTTTTTGTTTTGCCTGTGATTTGATCACAGTTGGATTCCAACAGTGATATTAGAGCCTTCGTTATTGGTTTAACTTGGATTATGTGCTTGATTGTTATTGATGTTGACAAAAAAATTAAGATTTTGAATATGTTAATACTACTGCGTGACTGTTCTTGCCTGTTCTGAAATTTTAATCAATTGACAAGAACATGATTTATATGTTTTGGAAACTTGCTTAAGCAATTTTGAAAAATATGTGTGTTTTTTACTCTATTAATTCTTAGAAATTGTTTCCATGTGTTGGATCGGAAAAAGAAAACATGCTTTGTTTGGAAAAACGGTAGATTTCAAAACTTTTAAGAAATCATTACT
>JANJEY010000004.1:45837128-45885971 GCA_024703695.1 Erythroxylum cataractarum | reverse complement strand
AGTATGATCACATCATAATTTCCTTCATGCTATGTCATATATCATGTACTTCATTAATTTGCTTATTGATCAATATCTATTCATAATTAATGAACAACAAATTAATGAAATATGTCTTTCTTTATTTATTCATAAAGTCTGTACACAACTTTGTATAAAACGCGCTAAAGGCGATTACCTTTAGGGCACTACTCTAACAAATAGGGGCTAAAACATTTTTTCAGGAAAGATTTATAAAAGGGCTAGGCATGTTGACACCAGTTCGGAGGTGAAATCGACGTCGACAACCCAGGTTAAATATTTTTTATTATTTTATTGTTTCTTTCTCTTATTAAGAATTGATTGTGTTATCCTATATTAATTGATTTGGTTATTATGTATGGATAATCAGATTTTCGTTATTATTCGATTATTTGTGAATGAACCCATTGGGTATTGTGAATTGATGATTTTAATGCGTTCCTTGAATCGTTAATTGCAGAACCATTGCTAGAATTTTGATATAATCCGTAATTGTTATGTTGAAATTCATGTGTAGCGACTAATAATTCATAATCATTAGGGATAACATGACCTAGGTTAAATGATGCATCATATGTGGTTATTGCCTTTATTAATCAGTTTTTCTAATTCGTAATGTTATTGCCTAATTAAATCTAGAGATCGTATCCTAGGTTGTTCGGTAGTTAGGTTTAATTAACGATCGTATCTTGATTAAACAAAACCTAAGGAAAAACTCAGGTTAATTATTAACCCATGATTAATAGTTGCTAGGAGAGGTTAAAGAACAACAAATTAATAAAATATGTTTAATTAGGGTGTAGGCTGAGATTAAACCCAATAACTAGGTCCTTATCGAATTCCCCACTTTTATTATTTTTTGCATGTCTTCTTTAATTTGTCTTTATTAGTTAGTTTCATTTTATTTTCTTCTTTTAAAAATTAAACCTCTCTATTAAACCTAAACACTGGTTAATTTCATTTCATAAACTTTACACACACTCTTTGTGGGATTGACTTAGACTCATCACTGCTATAGTAGTAGGTCTAGATATTTTATTTTGACTAGCGTTACGACGCGTGGTCAAATTTTGGTGCTGTTGTCGAGGAGTGCGGTATTTTAGTTTTTGTTTGTGATTTAATTGATGTTTTGTATATATTTGTTCGTAATTGATTTCTTTTATGTTCTTTTGTGATCTTTTCATTTTTTGTTTCATGTTTTAAAAAAATCAATATGAACGGAAGTAATTTCTTTTATAACTCATATTCTTAATCCTATAATAATGTTTGGATTGATCAACCTAACTTTTGTTATGGATAGGATAATTACCAGAGTTACTTCCATGACAGTTTGCAGGACACATAACAATTCTCTTATAGAATAGAAGCTTCCTATCACGACTCCGGTCCATCGTTTGAATAATATTGTGAAAAAATTATAGGAGAATACTCTACAATTCCAGAAGGATCGAGAGCAATTTCCAAAAAACACATAGTCTAATGCCTAAGATTTGGAGAGTCAACACGAGTTAAGTGCATCTTTAGAAGAACTTGCTAAGAATCTAGCTGCTAACACTTTGCAATTTCAACAAGATACGCAACAGCAGTTGCAAAAATTTCGACAAGAGATAAAAGTAAGGCAACAAAGGGTGGAACACCTAATGGGTCAGATGACAATAAGGCTTAATTGCCTAGAATCGCAAAGTGAAGAGGAGCATTGGTATCTACCCGAAGTGTACCTAATTGAAGTTTGTGTAGAAACTTTACAAAGTGATGAGGAGCTTGAGAATTTTGAGGTCAACCCTCAATGAATTGTTTGTGTCGAAGAAGTTGAGAAGGAGCTCGAAGCTGAAGAGGACACATCTTTTAGCTTGGAGGTAAGTACTGAGTCCATGATTATTTTTTAGACTAACTCTTTACCTTTACATAACAGATTAGAGGAATTAAATGATGAAGAAAAAGGTGAAGAGACGTTTGAAATATTTTCAGAGTATATAGACTTAGTCAGGATTAAGAATCTGAGGACAGGGAAGACGTTAAATGAGAATGATGATCAACTAAGGCCCTATTCAGAACTACATCACGTGGAAGTGGCGCTAATTATAATATCTAAAGATCACAATTTCTTCACGTGAGGAGAAGGAGTCGAGCTAGTGACCCTAAATAAAGGCGCTTCTTAGAAGGCAACCCAAGGGAAGTAAATTTCTTTTCTTTTACATTTTCGCATTACTTTTTATATGCATATGTGTTTTTGAATTTGTTTGTTTTACTTGTTTTTAAGTTTTCAATCAAAATGAGATGAATGAATAAAATAAATGAAACAAACATTTTCATGTTTTCTATTATTTTTTGGATTATATAATCATAATTAGAGTGTGAATTGACTAGAAAATTTCATAGCAACTTACTTTTGCTCTTGTGATTGGTTGATATACATTATCTTTAGAAGAGTAGTGACTAATGGTAGAAAAAGCCGGTGAGATTTTGAGCCTTATTTGACTGACACGTGTATATCAGTCTGATTGCCTTTTGATAATGTGTGACCTTCATGACATGTACATCCCAATTTTGCATTGAATTTAAGACCACATTTTTATCACATATATTAACATGGATGTAATTAGGCATTCTTGGTTTTTCATAAACTACATTAGCCAAATAACCTATCTTATTGACATGATTTTTTCCTTGATAAAATCTTTTGAGCTTTATCCTTTCTTTTTGTATAAATCATATCTTATGCTTTTAAACTTAACCGAATGTCCTACTCAAGTCATAAAGCTAGTGGAACATTTGTGATTGTTGAGTTTGTAGATGTACAAAAATCTAAGTGTGGGGGTGTACATATGTGAGGGTTGGTTATAATGATAGAATATTATTTTATACCTTATCATCGAAATTCCCATGTTGATATAGTTTATTTTAATTTTTATAAAGAAAAGAAAGAAAGAAAAGAAAAAAGAAAAGAAAAGAAAGAAAGAAAGAAAAATGAAAAAAGAAAAAAGAAAAAGAAAAAAAATTGTTTAAAATAAATTTGTCAAGGAGGAATTGCATATGTGTTGAAAAGTTGTTTTTGATTTATGCATCTTCCTAGAGTTGTAATAGATGTGTTATTTGAATATGTTGAAAATGAGGTAGATGTTCGCTTGGAAGGTTCATTCTTGTTATTTCAATGTATTGATGGCATAAATTGTATGAGTGATTCCTTCGGATTGGTATGTGCTTCATATGGTTTGTGTGTGAGAGCTGAATGAGGTTGTGAAATATAAATGTTGCATTTGTCATAGCTGACGGTACTTAGTTTTTTATGAGTGTTGCTTTATTTCACTAGCTTTGATGACTTTCATGCTACTTAACCCAAATACATCTCACATTACCTTTGCCTACATCACAACCCTAAAAAGTACTTTAATTCGTGATTTTGCATGTGAACATTAGTGGTAAAGAAATGAAATGATATGCAAAGTTATGGATTGTCATGATCATGAATGGTGTTGAGTGTACACATGGATATATTTTAGTTAAACACATTTTCTAAGTCTACCATTAGATTGTTTAGTTTTTGAAGATGATGAATGTTGACATCTTGCTATAATTTTTGAAAGTCACTCATCTTTTTTTATGATTATATAGTCTTGGGAAAATATGGAAATTGAGTCAATGAGCTTAATTTGGATGGCTTGCTCGAGGATGACCAAAAGCTAAGCGTGGAAGAAATTGATATGTGTTTAATTGTTAATATATTTAATCACTTACTCTTAGCGATTATTGGCATGAAAATGCTTAAGATATTCACTTTAATTCATATACGATTTTGGGTACAATTTTGGAGCAAAGAAATTAAAGTGAACCTAAAGTACTGCATTTGGGTTATTTGCTGAAGATCAATTTTTACTTGTCTTTATGGAGCAAGAAGAAAAAAAAAAAGACAAGAAAGAAAATACAAAAGAAGACAACTAAGAAGCTGCCAAATAAAATAACACAACAGCTAGAACAAAGAAAAAACAATAGCGCATAAGAGGAGAGTTGGGTGTTAAAACGTAGTGTTGAGGAGCAGAAGGCATGCGTTAAATGCATGCATCAAGCATGAAATGCATGCGTTGGCATTAAACATAGGCATACACTACGTCCTAGAAGCAACGAAGTGGAGGGTTACGAAGGATTTAAAGGGTTGCAAAGTTTATTTGTCAAATCATCAATAAGGCGGACGTAGGCACAGTTATGAGGAGAAGGATTGCGGCTTGGAGATGCGTTGGCTTGAAGCTGTAGTGGCTTGGCTGGTTGAGAGAAGAGCTGCAAGGGGGGAGGCGTAGATATGAGAAGCGTGAACAGTTGAGTTAATAAGAAATCCCGAGTTAATAAGAAACCCCCAATCTTATCTGCCCCATCAAGGGAATAGTGAGCAGAATAGTGAAGGCATTGGAGGCGTGAAGAGAGGCACAGTGAGAGGCGTGAGAAGCTTGCGACAGTGAACAGAAATTAAGGGATTTTCAACTAGGGATCGGAATGGGGGCTGAAGCATTTTTTTAGGAAAGACCTATGAAAGGCTAAGCATTCCGACACCAGTTCGGAGGCAACATCGACGCCAACTATCCAGGTTAAATATTTTTTATTATTATGTTGTTTCTTTTTCTAATTAGGAATTGATTGTATTATCCTATATTAATTGATTTGGGTATTGTATATGGATAATCGGATTTTCGTTATTATTTGGTTATTTATGTATGAACCCATTGAGTATTGTGAATTAATGATTTTAATGCATTTATTAAATCGTTAATTGCAAAACCATTGCTAGAATTTCGATATAATATGTAATTATTATGTTGAAATTCATGTGTAGTGACTAATGATTCGTAATCATTAGGGATAACATGACCTATGTTAAATGACGCATCGTATGTGGTTATTGCCTTGATTAATCGGTTTTCCTAATTCGTAGTGCCACTGCCTAATTAAATCTAGAGATCGTATCTTAGGTTGTTCGGTGGTTAGGTTTAATTAACAACCATTTCTTGATTAAACAAAATCTAAGGGAAAACTCGGGTTAATTATTAACCCACAATTAATAGTTACTAGGAGAGGTTAAAGAACAACAAATTAATAAAATATGCTTAATTAGGGTGTAAACCGAGATTAAAACAAAGAATCGAGTCTTTATTGAATTCCCCGCTTTTATTATTTTTTACATTTTTTCTTTAATTTGTTTTTATTAGTTAGTTTCATTTTATTTTATTCTTTCAAAAATCAAACCTCCCATTAAACCTAAACATCGGTTAATTTCATTCCATAAACTTTACACACACTCTCTGTGGGATCGACCTAGACTCACCATTGTTGTAATAGTAGGTCTAGATATTTTATTTTAACAAGTGTTACGACACGCGGTCATTGTGTGTTTTGCTTGAATGTGAATTTTGCATATTGTTATGTTAGTGTGTTTAGGTTGCATATTGTGAATTGTGTGAATGTATTAATGACTTAGATGGAATGAAATTGATTTAATTTTGAACATAATCTATTAGGTTGTGAAGAGTCATTAGCTTGTGAAATTAGTGATATAGGTTCTTTGGCTAAAATATACAAGTTAATTAGGATTTAGTGTTAGTTTATCGCTTTATAAGTTGTCACATTCATTCATAATTTTAGGTCTTTCAAGTAAGTAACTTTGCTAGTATTTTTCATGAAAACGAGTAGCTAAAGCAACAAGGTAGACATTAATTAATTAAAAAAATGTGTTTGTAAATTTTAAATAAATAACTATTCTGCTGGCCTTCGGGTTATGAATAGAGTTAGTAGCTAGTTAAGAATATGATGTAGTCGAGTAATAGGATTGATACGCAGCATAAATGTGTGCCTTCGCATCAAAAGGCTATAATGACATTCCAACCAAGCAATTTACTAAAAACATGACTTAGTCGAGTAACTGAATCGACATTCATTACCAATGTTTACCTCCGTGTAAAAAGACTAGGTCCATGTCCAAAAAATTGTTAAAATATATTTTTTAATAAAAAATACCAAACACTTAAGTGACTTATCCTTTTATGAAAATGTACTTAGGATTAGTTACCAAGTTTGGTTGACCAAAAAATTATTAATGTGTGTATAATTGAAAGGGGTGAAGAAACTTGGCATTTAAGTTTTGATTAATATGTACATTGAGTCCAAAGCTTCTAGACACAGATTTTGCATGTTAATAATTTGGAACAACTTGAATGATTGTGTTTAAAGTTAAACTTGTTTCATGAAGTTGAAGCCATTATCTCATTATTGCATTGTGTGCTTTGTGACTTTGTTTTGTTTGCTTGAGGAAAATCAAACGTTTAAGTGTGGGGATGTTGATAATTGTAAATTGCATCATGTTTTAGGGCATAGTTTGATATGTGTTTAGCAGTTAATTCAATCATTTAGTATGTGTTTAGGTTAGAATTGTGTTAGTTTATTAATTATTTGTATTTTAAGTATTTTAAGGGTTAGTACAAGCTTTTAAGCTTAAATATTATGTTTTTGAGGTACCTTAATGTATTTGCTAGTGTTTCAGGGTCAACATCAAAGGATGGAGGAGTTTTGGAAGACATTTAGGCCGAAACAACGACCCACGATCGTGACAGAAGCTCCATGAATGGCCCATGATTGTGGCTTATATGCCATGATCGTAGCCTTTATGCCATGATCGTGGCCTGTGTTGGGCAGACGCATAGACACTTATGAACTTCATGATTGGAGGGACTTTTTAGACCTTTCGGACCCTATAAAAGCCCTAGGTTTACCCAAAACATAGGAGACTATTTAAAGAACAACAAGAAAAGAAAATTGAGGCTTTTTCGTGCAGTCACTTTGAGAAACCCTAAGAGAGAAAAAGGAAGAGAAAGAGAGGAGGAAGAGGAAGAAAAAGCAATCTTGACGTGCTTCCCAGATTATGAGGTTTCCCGACTTTGCTACCTTCTCAGATCGTCCATTCGAAGTTTCTATTTCCTTTTAGTTTCAAGTTTATTCATATATAAACTTAGGATGGATTGTATGATGATAGATGTTATAACTCTTATTCAAGATTTTATTTTAATTTAATGATAATTTAATTGATTGTATTTATTGGATGAATGTTTTGATTTGATTATGTTCTTGCATAATGCGGTAATAAACTGAGAGGGTGAACTGAATAAAAAATGATTAAATCGGATTAATGAGAGTTAGGTGATTTATTAGAAATTGTGATACATCATATTGGTAATTGTGCAAAGTGAGATCACGTGTGATATTTTGATAGTTTATTAGAGTGCTTCATATCTAATTAGGGTTTTGGATAATTTGTGAATTGAGAGATAACAAATTTCATAATCCAATTAGGTTTTATAAATTAGGGTTTAATGGTTATAACTTGAGAGAGAAAGAGTAATCAGCCCTAGGACCGTCTAGAACTGAAACCCCATTAACACATAATCAGCTAGGTTAGCATTAATGATAGGTAAAATCTCCTTTCTCATAACTTGGTAAATTCTTTGGTTGATTTCCATTGTATGTACTTGTTGCTCAGTTGTTAATTCCTTCGTGTTTAACTTCTAATTTAATTGGTTGAATTTAGTTCTCACATTTACTTCCTGTTGCATTGTTTATTTTTAGTTTCATCTCTTTTCTGCCTTAGATTTTCAAGATTAGATTAATCCCCTTCCTCGTGGGATCGACACCTTTTATATTACAATTGCGACCCATGCGCTTGAAGTATCTGAGGGCTTATAAAATTTAAAGCTCGAATGACATGATCAGTTACCTCCTACAGTATTAACATCCTCTATTTTTTCCTCTTGTAGAGTTAGGCACCCATCTATTGAATGGATCAGATGGGCATAAATCCCATAAGCTTTCACTTATGCCTACCCTATATAAATCTATCTAAAAAGGGATGTTAATTCATCTAAACAATGCTTTATGGATGAATTGGTTACCTTACTCTAAAAAAATCATTGTGAATGTCAAATTGTAGAGTGTTTGCTGCAATATGCTCAATTATAGCCCTTGGATCCTCGGGGGTCTTTTCACCTAGTACTCTACTACTTGATGCATTTAACTTATGATATGTTATCCCTAATGATGCACAACCATTATTTTACCACACATGAATTATATTTATTGTAATTACGAATTGCAATCATGATTTTGACAATGAATCCATACATGAATAACCTAACAGACTTATGTAAATCATTCAAACATAAATCCTAGACTTTAAACATAGAATACTATAGTAATTCCAAAAGAGAGTTAAGAATAAAATTACTAAGATTAACCAATGCCTATGCATGTTAACTAGACTTGATATCCCTTTTAAACAAGAAAGAAGAATATTAGTTGCTCATAGCTCTCAAAAGAGAAAAGAATCTACCGCCATTCGTGTCTCAAATATGTACATACTCTAGTTAGACACTTAATTGCCCTTTTATACTACAAAATTAAGATTGCGTTATTATACATGGTCAGTAGTAGTGCATCGTAACGCTAATTAAAAAAATAGACCTACTACTGTAGCAGTGATGAGTCTAGGTTGATCTCACAGAGAGTGTGTGTAAAGTTTATGAAAAAAAAATAATTGATATTTAGGTTTTAGGAGTTTTTGGTTTAATAAGAAAATAAAACAAAACTAGACTAACACAAACAAATAAAAGAAAACATGTAAAAATGATGAAAAGTGATGAATTCGTTAGGGATGTGGTTCTTTGATTTAATCTCAGCTTAAATTCTAATTAAATATATTTCATTGATTTGTTGTTCTTTTACCTCTTCTTAAACTATCAGTAATAGATTAACAACAAGCTCTATTAATCTCAATTTTTTCTTAGGTCATAGTTAATTAAGAAGAGCTCGTTAATTAACCATAGCTATCAGATAACTTAAGAGATGCTTGTTAAGTGTATCAGACAACTGCCTTATGAGTGAGAAAACAGACCAATCTAAGCAATAATCACACAAGCTTGGATTAACCTAAGAGATGTTTGTTAAGTTTAATCGGACAACTGCCTTATGAGTTAGAAAACAGACCAATCTAAGATCACACAAGCTTGGATTAACCTAAGAGATGCTTGTTAAGTTTAATCGGACAACTACCTTATGAGGGAGAAAACAGACCAATCTAAGCAATAATCATACAAGCTTGGATTATTTAACCTAAGTTATGTTATTCCTAATGATTACGAGCTATTATTCGTTACAAATGAATCAAAAAAATGATGATCATGTATTGTATTCGATTCCAGCAATGGGTTATTATATAAAAATAATTAAATAGAGCATTCAGTCATTCTTACATAAGACCTAAACATTAAACATAGGATAACATAATCAATACATAAGAGAAGGAACAACAAACAATAAAAGAAATGCTTAACCAGGTCGTTGGAGATGATTGCACCTCTGAACCGGTGTCGAGACATTTACCCCTCCTTATGTCTCTCATGGTTGAGAACTTGTTGCCCCCTTTATGCTCTCCCGAGGCTCCTGAAACTCTCCCAGTTGAAAACATTCAAAACATTTCATCCCTTTTATATCGTCACATAAACGATGCTTTTATATTAAAAAGTAAGGTTCGGGTGAGCTGTAAGTGTCTCAAGGGTGTGCATGATAAAGTCACGCCCATGAGCCACCTTAGTTGAGGCTTACGACCGTGAGTGCAAAATGAGTCATGGGCGTGACACATTTGTCACACCCATGACACCTTTTTTCATGGCCATGAGATGTCTCGCAGCTATGACAAATCATGCATGGCTGTGTGCTAGTTCAACTCTCTTCAAGCTCTTCATTTTATGTTTTTTCTTATCTTCTCTTTCTCTAATCCTTCTCGTTCTTGCTCTATAATGACAAGTAAGTGTGATTCTCAAAAAGACGAGTTAAATATAGTGCTTTTGACTCACTTTAGCTCTTTTGCATCCGAATTGTACCTAAAATTATATAAAAACTATAATGAGTATCTTAAACATTTTCATATCATTAATCACTAAGTGTAAAGGGTTAAATGTATCAACAATTAAGCACATATCAATTTTCCCCATTCGTAGCTTTTGGTCTTCCACGGACAAAACATCAAAATTAAACTCATAGACCTAAAATATTCACTCAATTCCTATATTTTTTAGGCATACATAACCATAAGCAAAGATGATTGACTTTCAAAATCATAACAAGAAATCATAATTTCAAGCTTTTACTCATGATCAATCAACATTTAATAACTTTAAAAAAGGAGCAATCTAATGATTGACTTGGAAAATGTGTTTAAACAAGATATATTCATGGGTACACTCAACACCATTCATGATTAGTCATTCCATAACTTTGCATATCATTTCATTTCTCCACCACTAAGGTTCATATGCAAAATCATGGATCAAAGGATTTTTCAAGGTTGTAATGTGGGCAAAGGTAAAGTGGGATGTTTTTTGGTCAAGTAGCATGAAAGCTATCAAAGCTAGTGAAACAAAAATAACACTAAATGTGACATCAAGTGCAAAAACCAACATTCCCTCACAATTGTGTACATCAACTATAATGAATACAAAAATGATGTTTCACAACTTAAACTTAAGCTCTCACACCACAAACCACATTAAACATATACCAATCCAAAGGGATCACTCATACAATTGATGGCAATACATTGAAACCACAATGAGTGAACCTTCCAAGATAACATCTACCTTATATTTAACACATTCAAATCACCCATTCATTACAACTTTGGGAGGACACATTAATTATGAATAACTTTGCAAACCACATATGCATTTCCTCCTTAATACATTTATGTAAACATTATTATTATTTTTCCTTTTCTTTTTATGTAAACATTTTTTATTATTTTTCTTTTTCTTTTTTTCTTTTCTTTTCTCTTATAAAAATTAAAAGAAACTACATCAATATGGGAATTTCAATGATAAGGCATAAAATAGCATCCTAGCATTATAACCAACCCACACATATGCATACCTCCACACTTAGAATTTTGTATATCCACAAACTCAACAATCAACAAATCCTTCATTAGCTTCACAAACTCAACAATCAATAAATGCTTCATTAGCTTTAAGGTTTGGGAAGGACATTTGGTTAGTTTAAAGCATGTAATGTGGTTTATAGAAAAAGTAAGGTATAAAGCCCAAAAGTGTTTATTAAGGGAAAAATCATGTCAATAGGGTAGGCTATTTAGCTAATGTACCTTATGAAACAAAGAACGCCTAATCATCTCCATGTTAATGCATGAATCAAAGCAAAATCAGGATGTACATGTCATAAAGGTCAAACATTATCAAAAGACAATGAGACTGATATGGAGGTGTCGGTCTATAAAGGCTCAAAATCTTACTGGCTTTGTCTACCACTAGTCACTACTCTTTTAAAGATAATGTATATTGACTAATCACAAGAGCAAAAGTGCATGCTAAAGTTGCTATGAAATTCTTTAGTGAATTCATTTTCTAATCATGACTATATAGTCCTAGAATCAATAGAAAAGAGAAAACTTGATGGGAGTCCTCTCACACATTGCCCCACCACTTACCGCATCAACCAAACTCCTCTCCATTGATAGTAATCCTTTGTAGAATACTAGATGAGAAGTTTCTTTGGAATGTTTTAATGAGGATAGCTGACATGCAACTTTTTAAAGTTCTTTCAATACTCGTAAAGGGACTCTCCATTATGCTGCTTGATGTCGTATATTTCCTTTCGAATATTCACTATCTTTGATGATGGAAATTATTTTTTCAAAAATAGTTTCTTCATCTTTATCCAAGTATTCACACTCCTAGTAGGTAAATCGAACAATCAATCCTTTACTGCATCTTTTAGTGAGAAAGGGAAAGCCTTTAACATGATTTGCTTGTCTCTCACTCCTAGAGGTTTCATGCTCAAACAAACCACCTCGAGCTCTTAAAGATGTTTATATGCATCCTCACCTGCAAGATTACGAAAATTAGGTAACAAATGTATTAATCCATATTTAAGCTCAAAAGTAACATGATCAGCAAAATTTGGAAATATAATGCCTAAAGATCTTTGGGTTAGGTCTGGTGTAGCCAACTCTCTTAGCGCTTTTGGATTTGCCATCTTTTCTTTATATTTAGGTTCTAGTTTTACTTCAGAAGTTGTTCTCGCTTCTCTTCGTAATTTCTGCAATGTTCTCTCGATATCCGAATCAAGTTGCTCAGGTTCTCTACGAGGAGATCTAGTAACTACTATACACTAACACTAACAAACGTTTAAAAATTAACAAATAACCAAAAGAAACAATTATAAAAAAATACATAAAATATCGAATAAAATAAAAAATGAAAATTAAATCACCAAACTCCCTGGCAACGGCGTAAAAATTTGATACCACATGTCAAATGTACTATAAAATTTACCTAACTCTACACAATAAAAACTTGTAGATGTGGTGAGTCGAGATCGTATCCACAATGAATGTTTAGTTAATTCTTGTAATGAAAATAATTGATGCAAAGGAAATATAAGGGAGCTTTGGGTTTAATGTAATTGAGAAAACAAAGTTAAATTAAACTAGTGAAACCAAATTATAGAAAACAATCAAAATTGATAAAAGTGATGAATATGTATAAGGTCTAATTCTAGGATCAATCTTGGCCTAAATATGATTAAACATATCCCATCATTTTAATGTTTTCACACCTCTCCTCGAACTATTGATCGTGGATGAACAATACACTTTGCTAATCTCGGTTTCCCCTTAGGTTGTGTTTAACTAAGAGATGCTCGTTAATTAAATCTAGCCATTAAATAACCTCGTATTACGGACTGAAAAACAAATCAATATAGACAGTAAGCTCACAATCAGGTTATCTAACCTAAGTTATGTTGTTTATAATGATTCAGGATCATTAGTGGCTATTAACAAACAACAAATATAACAATTACAGATTATATTCAACATTCTAAAAATAGGTTCATAATAGATTAATCTAATAAACGTATCAAGATCATCTTTACAAACCCGATTCAATAAAATTAAAACAACGATAACAATCAAAAAAGAAAGATTCAACATTAACAAGATGAGATAAGTATACAGTGACTTAGGCATCGATTTCACCTTTGAAACCGTGTCGAGATGTTATCCTTGCATCTTCTCCATTAATCTCTAGGAAGAACAACTACTATTACCTCTTTTCATCTTGAAAACAAAAGAGAAAGTGATGAAGAATTGCATCTATCTACTGTTGTCTCGGTTCTTCCCCCTTTATGCGGTCATATAACATGTTTTCTTATAGGTTAAATGGGACATCTAGGTTAAATGGGACAGCCAGGTTAAATGGGACAATTCGCGTGAAATTCAAGTTGGTGAGTGATGTCCCACACCTATGAGACATCTTGCATGGGCATGAGAGTGTCTCACGCCTATGCAATTCATGCCACAACTATGAGACTGCTCACCACTCACCACTGTGACATTTTATTAGTTTAGTCGTGAGCCACCATACATTATTCTCCACTTTTTTGCTCTATCTTGTCTCTTTTGTTTCTTTTAATCTTCTTCTTCTTCTTCTTGCTCCATGAAGGCAATAAAGTATGAACATTAAGAAGATGGCTCAATGAGTATACTTTCAGGTCACTTTAGCTCCTTCGTTTCTGAAATGTACCTAAAATCAAATATGAGCTAAAATGGGTATCCTAAGCATTTTAAGGCATTAATAACTAAAGGTAATAGATTAAATGTATCAACATTTAAGCACATATCATGGACCAACTCTCCAACTTCATCTAATTTCATCAAAGATAGATTTTCAAGCAGTACTGTATTTCTTTTTATTTCCATACAAATTTTAGCATAACTAATTCTTTCCATATTGGATGTTTGTGTATCCATACACAATAGCCGACTTAAGGAGCTGGCTTAAAAACTTAAACCTTCCACTGTCCTTAACTCAAGAGGTAATTTATGGAATTGAACCCACATGGGAAATGCTTTAATACTACCTCTGTTAAAATCAATCCCCAACTTCCATCTTTGTAGAAACATCGGTTGATCCCTAATGTACCATGGTCTCAATTCAATGATCTCACTAACATTACTATCTACTGAAAACTTAAACAATATAGTTCCATCTTCCATTAGAAACGTTTTATCCAACCCCTTTTTCCCCTATCTAGCACTAGCCTAAGCATTAATGATTGGGAATGCTAGTTATTTTCTCCAAAATAAACCAACCAAAGCTGAGGACTGACTTTCTCACCCACTTCGAGGAGCTCGATGGGTGGGTAAACCATGCCATCCTTCATAAACTGTAAGTAATGCTTAAGTTAAAGCTTTTGTTGCTGAAGGCTGAGTTTGTTTCGCCAAGCACAAACATAATGAGTTGACACTAGTGACTTGTTAGGTCCTTCTTTTGGTTGTTTTTCCCTATTTCCATAATCGCCTTTGGTGAGCATTTGTCATGATAGTAGAGGGAAATCCTTGAGAGACAATAACGACTCCTCCCTATAGCAAATCACACTTGGCCTTTATAAAGCCCTCCATGGAGCTGGAAACCTCAGCTAACAATGTTGGAGTAACCAGAAACGAGAACTCAACGAACACTTTAGTTAGAATTTGCCAAAAATGGAAAAAGAAGAAGGGTAGCAAGGTCCATTTAGAAGAGCGAAGTCAGAGGAATTTTCTGATAAGAGAGAGAAGTCAAAGGAATTCTTTTATTGTTTCTTCTTGCCAAGGCATAGTTGTGAAAGAAGTTAGTATGGAGTCAACTTCTTTAAACCAAGTGACTCTTGCCTTTTGCAAAAAAGAGAGGATTGTGCTCAAGGAGAGATCAGTTATATTTTTCTAGACATTTGATTTCTACAACTTTCAAGTCAGGGTTGTTGAGACAGAGATAGCAAGCTTCTTGAGCATTTCTAAGCTCAATCTTGGCTGATTGTAACTAGATTAAATTATCATGTCTACCAAACTTCATAAAAGACTTTAAATATTTCTTAAGATTTGAAGTTTTCTCATAAATTGATAAGATTTGCATTCAAGAGTCTAGTTGTCCCATTCTTCACTTAGAAGCTCAAAAAAACCTTCCTTAGTGGATAGAAAATTGACAAATATGAAAGGGGCATTGTGTGGAATTGGACTTCTATTTAAGAATGATCATTACACATAGGGGTCTAAACATAACATAGGAGTTAGGTAGCTCACTTAACCATCTTTGGTTCACTAGAATTCTATCAAGCTTTTTCCTTATGAAGGATTTGTCCATTTGCTTGTTACTCTAAGTAAATATGTTCCCTAGGTATTTTAGATATGTAACTTCTAACTTGGCTACAACATTATCAAGCTTTTTGCCAAGACTAGAGAAGTTCACTTCTTTCCCCTTGTTCCTATGAAGAATGTAGTACACAGTTGAAGTCTTCAGCTAGAATCTAAGGCTAGCAAATTAATTAATTGATGTTAAGAAGATCCTCCCACAATTTCACTTTTTGGAATTCAAAGTTAGAGGCATAGATAATGGTAATGTCAAAGGTTAGGCTTGAATTCTCCAATTTTCAGAAGAGATGAACAAATTAGTCTGAGCTTATATGGACAACAATTTACATTTTTTTTCTTTCTAAATGCAAAAACTATGGACCATTATAATGAAGTTCATGGTTTGAGCCAAAAGCCCATTCCCTTCCTAAGAACTTCATAGCTTCTTAAAAGTTGTGAGCTTTTATTCTAATATCAAGTAATGCCCTCAAAATAGGTGTTTTTTTTTTCTTTCCAAAACTAGATCCTTAACAACCTGTTTTTTATGAGATTCATTGATGCCCTTATGTTAAAAAAAAAAACATAGCAAGAGGTAAGAGATTAAGCATCCACTCTTTTTGGTTTTCTCCTTTTCCTATATGATCTTTTGTTTGCAAATGGGGACAGTTGAACACCCGACTCCTTTTCTACCCAGATGTCTAGAGGATCCTAGCTTTGATCATCATCCTTAGTAGGTGTTACTTCTATTTCTTTATTCTCTTCTTATTCTTTCCCTTACTCGCAGGTTACGAGTCCTCGTGTAAATGCTAATCTTGGGTCTCCAAGATATCAACTGGATCTACAACATATTCTATAAGTGCAGTTTGTATATTTTCTTCGTATAGCTCCCTAGGGGGTAGTCGAGTTGGTAAAATGAGGGGACATGGGGCCAAAAGGTCCTATGTTCAATCCCTTTGTCTACACTATCTTAATTGAACCTGTCGTATATGACTTGTTTAGTATGGAATACCTAGTTGACTTGATTTGCAGGCTATTGTGTCAATTCAGAGGTTTACTTAATGCGCATCTAAAAAATAGTAGCCATGGGTTTTTCCATTTTAAAAAAATTATTTGTATAAATTAAAAATTGAATATTTAATTGATATTTTAATAAAATTTAAAATACAATTTTACCTAAAAAAAAAACTTGTATCAATTATGGGATAATATTAATAATAAGGATATTTCCTTTGTTTTCTACTTTCTAGTTAAGATTGGAAAAATGAACTATTTCATCAAACTATTTGAAAAATAAATCTTAAATTAAGTGGATTTTTTATTTACTATATGAGAATAAGACATTATTTCAAAATTCAAAATTTTACTGTACTTAATAAAATGAATTGATCTGGGAAAGAAAGGTAAACATTATAGTACTCAGTTTAAGAAAGGGTGGTAGGATTAAAGTAGCTGGTAGTCCTGATTTCACTATCTTCTCTTCTCTCTTACTTTGTTGTATGAATTCTCTTGCAAGAAACCATTAAAAAGAAACAGAAAACGCCCCACATACAAAACTAGAGAAGCTGTTTAAATTCACAGCACAGAAGTGAAGAGGAGAGAAGAACAAAATCGATTATCATCAAATAAAATTTACAGAAAATTTGTACGACGAAAATTGGAAAAGAAAGTAACAATCTTTGTTCATGTCCACATAGTAAAAGTCATCGAGCTTTATCATAATTCTGGTTTTGGCGATGTCGGATGCGTATTGCTCAGACTGCAAGCGGCAAACGGAAGTGGTTTTCGACCACTCAGCTGGCGACACGGTGTGTTCGGAGTGTGGGTTGGTGTTGGAATCACATTCAATCGATGAGAGATCTGAGTGGAGAATTTTCGCTAACGAGAGTGGCGATAACGATCCTGTTCGTGTTGGTGGTCCTACCAACCCTCTCCTTGCTGACGGCGGCCTAGCCACCGTTATCGCCAAGCCCAACGGTGCATCTGGAGAGTTCCTTTCCTCTTCTTTGAGTCGCTGGCAGAATCGCGGCTCGAATCCTGATCGAGGGTTGATTTTGGCTTTTAAAACTATCGCTACAATGTCTGATAGGTGGTAGTTTATGCTTTTCGTCGTATGGGCTTTTATTGATTTGCTTGATCGCCCTTTCTGATGCTTTGTTGATTTTTTTTCTTTTGGGCATAGAGAGATTGGTTGTTATTTGGTTACTGATTAAGTTGGAAAGGACAATTCTGGATTTGGTGATTTTGTAAATTTGAAAATATTTGAGATATAGGATTGAGGAGATTCGAGGGAACACATTTGGATGAATTTACTCAATTGAAATTATTCTCTCTGTTCGACGGATTTGGTTGGTTTTTTTCTTTCTTATGTTGTTTTTTATATGGTCAATGAATGAAGAAGTCTCAATTTTGGAAACTCCATCCTTTTGTGCCAGGATATGTTGAGAATTCTTTTTAAATTTTATTTACTTTCTAATTTTGTCAACACAATGGCTTTGGCTAAATCTGTTTTCCCCATTGAATTAAATTGAAACAGAGTTGGTAAGTTCCTGTCAGATCCTCTTGCATCTGCCAATTGTGGTGCACTTAGAATAAGTTGATTTTCTTGTCTTTAGGGCAACTATTAGTTCAATTAGTACCTCTGGTGAAAAAGTTTTATGCATGGTTATTACAATTTGTTTCTTTCATACATCTAATGTGCCATATGATAGTAAGTACATAAGTTAAGATTACCATAATCCGTAAACTCTTGGAATTTGATAATGCATGATGGTCATGTTGTTCAATACTATGGTTTCTGATACACAATGAATGCGAATTATTCTGTTGGAAAATTTTCGTGCTAACTGATGTAGCAGGAATGGAAGATATGCCAAACTAGTGGCCAGAATTCACAGAACTTATAAAATTTGGCTACTGGAATTTGAGTTCAAGTCTAGAATTTTAGTTTAGGTTGCTGAAAGGTTTGGAATTTCTGGAATTTTAGGCTTGAGTTGTTGAAAGGGTTGGAATTGCTGGAATTTTATTGAAGGAAGCAAACAAAGGGGTAGTTCTAGGAATCGCTATTAGGTTGAAAATTAGGAATCACTTCTAGGATCTAAGAATCACTATTAAAAGAAAGCATTTCACTTTCTAGCTGAAAACATGAAGTTTGTAGGAAAAATTTAGACTTTTCTTTTCATTGAGAGGTTGATTACATATATATTAGATTTTTTTTAAAGAAGGAAAACTAAACTAATAATTTTGTTTTTATTCTCCATTATTCAGCATAGCTTGAAGAGGGTCGACATCAATGACTAAATGTTGTCAAGCATTTTCTTTTTTCCTGCTGCCCTCGCTTCAAAGAGTATATAATTTATATGTAGTTGTTCCAATATGCCACATCATTCCTTATGTTGCTAGTCCAAACATGCAGTTTACCATATTTTGAACTTAACTCAACATACTAGCCATTTGAGGTAAAGTTTGCTAGATAATGAGCTGGTTATGTAATGAAGCCACATGGCTTCTTTACCACATAGGCATCAAGGACATAAGTACTGTTGTTTCTTTGTAGTCGAAGGCATTAACTTGGTCATCATTGCTGAATTTTGATTTTGAGAAGGCTGTCACAACTCCTCATTTATTGATATGGTATTTTAATTTTTCATCTTCATTCAATTCTTCTTTCCTTCTTCACCTACTCTGATAGGATCTGCACCAACCTAGTTAGATATAGTTCTAAGCCAACAAGCTCTTGAACCCTTATTAGTTGCTAGTCAATATTTTCATCTCCCTGTTCTATTATTTTGACTTACTGTCCTGTTGTTTCAGCTTCTTGTTTTTGTGTTTTGATTTATTGTTCAGGTGTTTCAGTCTGCTGTCTAAGTGTTTTAACTTTTAGTTCAGCTGTTTCAGCTTTAGGATTTGCCACTGAATCTTCGTATGGTTTTCTTCATCTTTAATGCTTTGATCATCTGCCATTGTCAAACTCTTCATTTCATCAAGTACCTAAGCACCTTCTGTATTTGTGATCGAAATTTCTAATTGATCAGTTGGTAGAAAATTAAAGTAATAACATACCTTTTTAATATACATCACTAATTTTGTGAATTTTTTGTTGCAGACTAGGCCTTGTCGCAACTATCAAGGTATGCCTCTTTCTGTTCAATGTTTATTTGATGATTTTTGAAGTCTTTATTAGTTTTAACTGGAAAAGATCATACACTAATAAAAAATCTATTTGCTTCTATTTTTAGACTGCTTCTGGTATGAATATACTGTTATTTCATAATTGCAATTAATGTTATTATGCTACCAGCTTAATTCTGTATTGCAAAATAACGGTTCTTTCTGATCCTTGATGGCTGTTTAATCTTTATTTGTGATCACCTTCCAAGTACCAATTATTTGTAGATTGCATAGAAAGGATATACCGAAATTGTTTGCCAATGAGTTTACAAAATTGAATGAATTTGCTGGAATGTATCAGATACAGAAGCAGTGTTGGTCAAATTGTTCAAGTAAGAATGTACTTTAAAATTGGAAAACTTTCAACGCTCAATTTGAGGTGGTTACGGAATAATTTGAGTGATCGTGATAATCATTTATGCTGCTTGTGGATGAAGTCCATTCCTTTTTTGTATTTTTTTCATGGCAAGCAAATGGAGTTTGGGTTTGTTTGGAGATAGGGAAACATTTTCCTTCGGTATGGTCCCATAAGTTGGTTATTTATTTAATTAAAAAAATTCAAAATGGTGTTTATTCTCCCTCTTGAGGTTGGATAGAAATGTAAAACAAAATTAAGCTGAAAAAATCATTTTGTTTGATATTATAACTTTTGAAACTTTCTTTGTTTATTCATTCTCTTGGTTAGCCGCATTTTCATGCCATATTACTTCTTGTAATGATGTTTTTCCTTAATAATTTATTTTACATAATTGAAGGACCGGGCTAATGAGATATATAAGAAGGTGGAAGATCAGAAGTCTAGTAGAGGAAGAAATCAGGATGCTTTATTGGCTGCATGCCTCTATATTGCTTGTCGACAAGAGGATAAACCACGCACTGTTAAGGGTACAACCTAAGATTTTTTAACATCTGGATGCTTCATGATGTATGTTTGCCTTTGTGTTTGAGCTTCCTGAACCTGTGGTTTCAACTAGAAATTTGCTCTGTCGCCAATGGAGCCACCAAGAAGGAAATTGGCCGAGCAAGAGAATACATAGTTAAACAAATTGGATTGGAAACTGGTCAGTCTGTTGAGATGGGAACAATACATGCTGGGGATTTTATGGTGGGTGTGCCTTTTCTTTTTGTTTCCATGTATCTTTATACTTGAGTTACTCATAGTGTTCTTATCCATTTCAAGTGAATGTTTATTGAGGGAAATGTGTATGAATTAGTGCACCTTGTTATTATTTGATGTTTGACCAAACTCATATGTAGAGGCGATTCTGTTCCAATCTTGGGATGAATAATCAGGCAGTTAAAGCTGCCCAAGAAGCTGTCCAGAAGTCAGAAGAGTTTGATATAAGGTATATACGACTTTTCCTTACACTTTACCACAATACTTGTTTATTGCAGCTTTTTTAACATATTGTTGAGGACAGGCTCGTTTTCCCTTTCCCATAAAGTCTGGTTGAGAGTAATTATATTGTCTAGAATGAACTTTGCTAGATGTGCAAAAATGATGTGGACGTTGAAGGTGAGAAGTGGATTATATGAACTTCCAGCTGGAGGTTAATGGTTTTCACATTTGTTTGTGCTTGAGATGACCTGGAGCTTAGTGTAAAGCCTAGAAAAGGCATTCATTGATGGTTGTCTAGATCGGCATGCAAAGAATTATATAGGGTTTTGACTGGAGATAATTTAGAAGAATGAAAAACATAAAATTCTAAACAGATTTTATTGTTTTGCCATTTGTTCAACTTCTTGCTATGCTCGTTTTCCTTGGGGGTTTAATGAGTACTACAGTAATTTCTGCTACCCTTTAAAATGATTGTATATGGCTCCAATCCTTGTTTCTGACACTGTTTATGCATGTACAAAGTTGAGTAACTTGTATAGTGTTTTTATTGTTCTTTGGATATTTTTAAATTTTTTTAGTTGGTTATAAATTTGTAGGAGGAGCCCTATCTCAATTGCCGCAGCGGTGATCTATATTACAACTCAACTTTCAGATGACAAGAAACTGCTACGAGGTTTGTTGATCTTATATTATGTTGATTGAAGAAGTTAGTTCATTCTCTTTGGGAATGAAAATAACTTTTGAAAATAATATCATAATGGTTTTATTTAGATGCACTACCAAATTGCAGATTTTAGCCAAAGATTCTTTCTGAATCGATCCTAATAAGAGAACAAGAAAATTTTACTGAAAAATCCTGGCAATTTTTTTGTGGCCACTCTCAGGTTGCAATTTTGCAAGGGGCACTTGAAGTTGACCTCACTACTACAATGTTATTAACCCACGGTGTTAACCTTGAGTTTTATAAAGATTTGTCTATTATTCTTGAGAATACTAATTCTAAGCATTTTGGTTATAGTTTCTGTGTACATGCTAGTTCTATGCATCAACATGAATTTTATCTCATAAAGGTCAATGGCCTGTATGTTCCTGCCACCGATAGTGGTAGATGAAAGGGAAAAGAAGAAGAAAAGAGAAGGAGAGAGAGAGAGAAGAGAGGGAGGGAGAGAAATAGAGGGAAAGAGAGGGGAATAAAAGAAGAACAAAGAGTAATGGAGTGAATTGGGAGAGTAGAGAAAAAGAGAAATGCAATAGGATTCTCATTAATTGCCAAAAAATGTACAACAGCCGAGTGTGCGCATGGGGTTTGTGTGGGGGTGGGACACTGTTATTTATAGGTCTTCATAACACCCTCTGACTGACATACTAAAGATCTTAATGGCCATCTACTACAAGTACATATTTTCTTGTCAATACCCCCTCAACCTCCCGTAAGAACCCTTTCCCTCAAGGGTTTGCGACAGAAAACTGAAGAAATTGCTGCTGGAAATGAAATAGTGGAACCTATGAGGCCTCTTCATTTGGCAACCCTCTCCATTGCACCAATATTTCTGTGATTATTCGTCCCTCCCCCCTGCCCATCCTTTTATTTCAAAATCTTATGGGGAATATGAATTTCAGGAGCTGTAGGCCAATCCATAGGAGGATGTCTAGGCTGAAGGATCAGGACATATCTTCAGTAAAGAGACATGGAATGTAGGATGTATCCTTGAATTTGGAGGTAGTTCCAACCTGTAAGCAACTGCCCCCACACTTTTCAATACTTGGTAGGATCCAAAATACCTTGGAGTCAGCTTTTGTGAGCTCCTACTAGTTGCCGAAATCTATCTATAGGGCTGCAATTTTAAAAAGACCCACTACCCCACTTCAAAATCGCAATCAATCCTCTTCACGTTAGCTTTTTGCTTCATTTTTTTCATTGCTCTATGCAAATGGTGTTTTATAGCAAGCATTATGATATGATGTTGGACTCGAAGTAGCTCAAGCGCATTGGAAGTGCCTACTAGGACTATGCTTCTCTCTCTATGTTCTTTTGGTATAATGGTGTGGTTAAACTACAAGCTAGTGTGCCACATGCATGGAAGTTAGTGGTCCCTACGAGAATTGGAGAAGATGGGGGTCAAATGTTCATGATACAAGTGGTTAAAAGTGAAGAGGAAGAGCTTCAATGCTTGTCAGTGAGAAGTGATGATGGGGAATTACCAAGTGGGATTAAGTTTGTTCTAGGAGACTTTTATGATGTTTTTGAGGAACCCAAGAGTTTACCCCCTCTTAGAGAAGGCCATAATCACCCAATAGTTCCGCAAGAAGGAACTAACCCCATCAACTTGAAGCCTTATAGATACCCTTCTACTCAAAAGGATGTAATTGAGAAGATGGTGAGTGAACTATTGCAAGTTGGTGTTATACGTGAGAGTTGTTCTCCCTTCTCAGCCCCTATAGTATTAGTCAAGAAGAAGGATGGTACGTGACGTATGTGCATTGACTATATGGAATTGAATAAGAAAACAGTGAAGAATCCCATTCCTCTGGTTGAAGAGCTATTTGATGAGCTTAGTGCAGCAAGATGGTATACTAAGCTGGATCTAAAGGTTGGTATCATCAAATCCGCACGGTGCCGGAAGATGCTCATAAGGCTGCTTTGAAAACACACAGTGGACATTATGAATGGTTGGTTATGCCCTTTGAGCTAATCAATGCACCTGCCACATTTCAAGAGGTCATGAATAGTATCTTCAAGGAATATTTGATGACGTTTGTGTTGGCGTTTTTTGATGATATTCTTGTGTACAGCCCCTCCATTGATGAGCATGTACAGCACTTAAGAGTTGTGCTAGAAATTCTAAGGCAGCATTGTTATTTTGTTAAAAGGAGTAAGTGTACATTTGCTGCAACAGAAGTGGAATATTTCGGGCATATAATTAGGAATAGTACTATTTGCACAAATCCCAATAAGGTGCCAGTTGTGCAAGAATGGCCTGAACCTACAACAGTGAAGCACTGAGAGCTTTTCTTGGCTTAACAAGGTATTATAGAAGGTTTATTCGTAACTATGGTGAGAGTGCCAAGCCTTTGCCAATGTTGTTGAGGAAGAATGGGTTTGTATAGGATGATGCTACGGGTAAAGCCTTTCTGAAGTTAGAAGAGGTGTTGTTGACAGCCTCGATTCTTGCATTGCCAGATTTTAGCAAGGTTTTTGTCTTAGAAAAGATGCGTATGGGTCTGGAATTGGGACATTGCATATGCAATTGGGTCAACCCTTAGCTTTTTGTAGCAAGCCTAGGCTCCTAAGCATTTGAGTCTTTCCAATTATGAGAAGGAACTGATGGCAGTAGTGCAAGCTGTAGAACATTGCATCAACATTTAGAAGGGAGGACTCATGGGTAGCAGGACTCATGGGTTATGAATATGAGATACACTATAAGAAGGGCAACAACAACATTTTTGCATATGCTCTCTCGCGAGTGCAAGGGGCTAAGTTATTGCAGATAACTTTTGACACAACTTCTTCTTATTTGTTAAAGTTTATTGAAGAGAGGTGGGTGAAGGATGTTGATTTGCGGGCACTTATTTACTGTTTACAATAGCAAGGTGGAGTTGTGGGGAAATACTAATGGGATGGTAGATTTTTAAGAAGAAATGATAAGCTGGTGGTGATAACAGTGTTGAGTTGAAATGAAAGTTGCTAGATTGGATGCATACTAGCCCTCAAGGAGGACATTCTGGGGTGCAACCCACATATCAATGCATGAGGAAGCTCTTTTGGTGGAAAAAGAAGATACATGATATTAAAGATTACACCAAAGGTTATGATACATGTGCCTGGTATAAGTATGAAACCATTGCTACACCTGGATTATTACAGCCATTACCAATACCTAGTAGAGTTTGGGAAAGTATTATAATGGAATTCATTGAAGGGCTTCCCAAATCTGGAGGAAAAGACACTATATGGGTTGTTATTGACAGAATGAGTAAATATGCTCATTTCTTATCTCTTTCTCACCCCTATACAGCCTTTATGCTTGCACAAAACTTCCTAGATCACAACTACAGGTTACATGGTGCTCCCGCAAAAGTAATAAGTGACAAAGACCCAATCTTTGTCAATAACTTTTGGAAGGAGTTTTTGCGTATTTTGGGTATTGAACAAAAGCTATTTTTTGCTTATCATCCCCAAACAGATGATCAATCCGAGGTTCTAAATCATTGCCCAGAGACCTACTTGACATGCAAGTGTTGGAAAAATCCCAAGGAATGGAGTTAGTGGCTGCCTATAGTTGAGTGGTGGTATAATACCTCATTTCATACAGCAACTCAAGCTACTACAGCAACTCAATCTACTACATACGAGCTACTGTATGGACAAAAAACTCAGCTGCATATTCCCTATCTCCCTAGAGATTCTGTTCTAGAAGCTGTAGACAGGAGTTTTATTGCTAGAGAACACAGTGTCCGAACTTTCATAATTCTCAGATTTGCCATAAACTCTTTATCTTGCATTCTCCACTGAAAATTCCGCCAAATACCAAAAACCTTCAGCTTCTGACCACTAGCTAGCTCCACTTCCCCGGTTGCACCATTCTTGAACCACCCAAGCTTTCTTGCCAAGTCATAATCTAGAAAATCATGAGTGCTGTCACCATCAATCAGAATCTGCACAGTTTTTCTTCCCATCTGGCCTTGCTCTCATAGAAGTAACATTGTCAATATCTTCTATGGCATGAAGTGAAATTTGAGGTGGGGAAAACTCTCCATCTTTATCCGTGTTGGTCTCTTCATCTGCATCTCCATCTGTTTCATATTCCACCAAGTGCAACTGCAACTTCCTTCTTTGAGGGCAGACGTGATCCTTAGAAAATTTCTCATGGTAGCAAAAACACAAGTTGTGGACTCGGTCCTCTTCCACTTCTTCCAGAGTTAAGATTTTCATAAAAGAAGTTGCTATCTTGATTTGGTTTTTGTTGTTTCCAGCTGTATTCACATCCAATTTGGTCTTCGATTGGGACCCACTTTCTACTAAGGTTGCTTGATGGGACCCACTTCTCGCTAAAACATTTCTATAGCTTTTCCACCTGTCTTGCCCAGCTACGGCCGCCGTACCCAAGTGCAAACTAACTCCACTGTTACTTTGCTTAACACTTGTAGAGCTTCTTCCAACCGTCACCTCTTTATTCTTTTTTTGCATGTTAATTTCTTGGACTCTAGCCAAGCTTCTTGCCTTCAGCAACGTTGCAGGCTTAAATAATCTTGCTGGACCAACAAACTCCTTAAGTCCAACGATATATGCATGGACTAAGTACTCCTCCGGTAGCCTTAATTTGCAAGATGTGGAGTCAAAAATTAAAATCAGCCAGTGAGCCTTTTGTCTTAGAGCCATCAAGGATTCCCTTGGTGCCTCATATGAAGGCCCAAACCGGTTCTTTAAAGCTACCACATACTCCTCCCATCCCAAAAAGCCTTGGTTTACCATGTTTGTTCGAAAGCTTGGTGCCACTTAAATGCTTTCTCATCAAGATGTAGACTCTCCATTGTGACCTTCAACACATCCGGTGTCTCGTCCAATTGAAAAGTTGTGAATCAGAGCTTATTTGCTCTATATATCTTTATTAGAGACTGCAGTATGTATATATATATATATATGTATATATACGAATAGGGTTTACAGAATAAGGTAGAAAATCTGTACAGATATGGAAATATAATCCTAGGATACTATATCTCTATAAGATACTGCTATCCAATCTAAATGATCTGATTATGATCAGATTATAATATTATAAGATATATATATCTTTGACCACACTCCCCCTCAAGTTGGATCATAGATGTCTATCATGTCCAACTTGCTAATACACTCTTCAAATGCTTGTCGTTGAAGTCTTTTGGTAAACACATCCGCTGTTTGCTTCTTTGTTGGAACATAGGCATATTGTCCCATCCTCTATCTTCTCTTTGACGAAATGTCGATCAACCTCAACATGTTTTGTTCTCTTATTATGGACTGGATTGTGTGCCATGCTTAGGGCTACCTTGTTATCACAATTGTGTTTTATAGGTATCTCAAACCCGATTCCCAATTCTATCAACACTGTCTTTAACCAAAGACTTTCACACATCCTTTTTGCAGCAGCTCTTAGTTTAGCTTTAGCACTACTCTTGGCTACCACCTTTTGCTTTTTACTTTGCCAAGTAACCAAAATTTCCCACACAAAAGTACAATATGTAGTGGTTGATCATCTATTCTCTTCTGAACTAGCCCAATCTGAATCAGTATATATTTCAATTGTTCTTTGATCTCCTTTCTTGAATAGCAGCCCTTTTTTAGAGTACCTTTTAGATACTGTAGGATCTTATGGACTGCCTCCAAATGCTCTCTCCTTGGTGCATGCATATAGCGACTAACAACACTCACGGAAAAAGCAATATCTGGTCTAGTATGAGACAAATAAATTAGTCTTCCCACTAGTATTTGATACTCTTCACAATTGACATGTTTATCATCTTCATCCCCAAATTTTGTACTGTCAATAGGAGTAGTGCTTGGTTTGCTCCTAACATTCCAATCTCTCTTAAGAGATCAAGATCACGAACAGAAGTCTGAGCACGCGTCTCTACCATCGGTCCGAGGAGCATATTGCTCTAATACCACTGTTACCGATTGTGGTAGATGAAAGGGAAAAGAGGAAAAGATGAAGAAAAGAGAAAAGAAAAGAGAGACG
The DNA here is from genome assembly GCA_024703695.1 of Erythroxylum cataractarum. Taxonomy (NCBI): domain Eukaryota; kingdom Viridiplantae; phylum Streptophyta; class Magnoliopsida; order Malpighiales; family Erythroxylaceae; genus Erythroxylum; species Erythroxylum cataractarum. The sequence continues at coordinate 45,858,514 of JANJEY010000004.1, read as the reverse complement.
GAGAGAGAAACAAAGGAAAAGAGAGGGGAATAGAAGAATAGAGAGGAATGGAGAGAATTGCGAGAGTAGAGAGAAAGAGAAATGCAATAGGATTCTCATTAATTGCCAAAAAACGTACAATAGCCATGGGGGGACTGTTATTTATTGGTACTCATAACACCCTCCAATTGACATACTAATGGTCTTAACGGCCATCTACTTCAAGTACATATTTTCGTATCGGTTCCTCAAAAAAAGAAGTGTGTGGCTGATGTTCCAACTCTTTCATGCTTTAACCGCCTACAAATGACTGCAAAATCCTCTTACAGCACAATTGCCCAACCTAAGCCTCGACAACACCTCTCACGACTGTCCATATGAGAAACCAAAAATCACTTAATTCAACATATTCCAGTTACACATGGAGCCCATTTTCTTATTTATACATTGTGATTTGACTTATATATTTGTTTGTGGGGTGAAGATTGAGTTTTTTATGTTTTTGTTTTCATAAATGCTAGGCTAACGTCTTTTATATGAGAACTGACATGAAATCTAAGGACGCTTGTAATTTTGTATTTGGAACATGAAAATTGCTTCATTATTTTAAATGTTATACTTAGCTGCAAAGTTGCATTGCATAAATGAGTTGTTGGGTTGATGATTGTGGTGTGGATGCCGCAGATATCTCACTGGCTACTGGAGTTGCTGAAGGTACAATTAGAAACTCATATAAGGATCTTTATCCCCACATATCAAAAATTATCCCAAGCTGGTATGCAAAAGAGGAGGATCTTAAGAACCTTTGCAGTCCTTGAGTTACTGTACTTCTGAATCAGTTTGGAGTATTTTCCATCTTGAATGCTGGCGAAATTTGTTGGGAGGCATAAGACATGAACAGGTTCCTTTTTGTTTTCAGATTTTGTTGTTTAATGTTAGGCATTTTATGGAAGGAACAACAGAAAAATCAAGAAAAGGGTTAGAAGTTCAGCTACCGAAAGTCTTTAACTTGTGTTTGGAGTGGCACCAAAAGATAGCAGAATTATGAGAATTATTATGTGTGCTAATGAAACTGCTCCAACTTAATGAAATTACTTCCACAAGCTCCTTTCTCCTTGCTCTCATCACTTACTCATGTTCCATAAAATTCCCATTTCACTATAATTTTAAACCTAAATCTTGTGAATCTTCACCTTTTCTTAGGCTTTCATTTGCCATTTTTAATCACATCCATCAATTATTGGATTTTTTATGGAAGTTTATGCATCCATATTTGTATATATATGTAATGGATAGTCTCCATTCCTTACATCAATTTATTTTCGGTAAAGGACAAAGTAGTTTCATCGATTTTATCAAATCTCTCGTGCTTTAAATATTTTGTGGGAATCCTTTATATTTTGCAAAAATTGTAATTTTAGTGTATTTGTAAAGTGAACATCATCTCTAGCTAATGTTTAAAATTGTAGACAAATAGCATTTCATATGGATGATAGATGGTAACATCTTAGGGGGATGGTTAGAAATTAGTAAATCACATCGACGGTATGCGTCGTAGATTGATATATTAATTTATTATATTTATATATTATTAATTATGTTTAAAATATACGATTAAATATATTGGAACTCTTTGTAGTTTGATATTTTCTTTATTTAAGTTCTTTTGTTTCCAAAGTTATCAATAACTCTCTATGTTAATGTTTAGTTATTACATAACTTTCTTTATTAGATTTTGTTGATTTTTAGTTCTTTTATCCAAAGCAATGTAGTAATGGATTTTTAAGTTCTATTATGATATAATAATGTAATATGAATTTGTTTTTATCAAAAAATTAAAATTTTATTTTTTTGGACGGTAAAAAAGAATGCTATAAAAGCACCATAACCAAAGTGTGGAACCAAGGGAATACTATAGTAATTGAGGTCCAAGGCTACTGACAGCTTGGTGAGGGTTGGGACAAAAGTAAGCTCCACTTATGGAATAGTGTGATGAGAGAATCTTATGGTTGTGACATGATACTTTGTCTTACCTATGAGTTTGTGTTGTTCAATGTTTGTAGATCTCTTGTTTCATTTCCAAGTATCCTTAAGTTTCTTTCTTTTCAAATTTGTATGTATGATGCAATTGAAAAAAAGTTTGAATATGATATCATTATCTTTGTTATTATAGGAAACTTTTGAGGCCCATTCAACTATTCTCTACCAATGAAACACCTTACAAAATTTGCTGTACAAAAGTTGATTTTTTTTCCAGACTTGCTGAGAGAAAGAGCTGTTGAATAGGAGGTAATTCAGGTTCTCTCTTGGTTGCATAGTCTGCATAGTTAGTTATAAGAGATTTTACATTTTAATTTGTCCAGAGCATTTTATTTTTGGTATATAGCTAGCAATAATACAAAAGAGATTTTAGGGAGATTGCATATGAACCAAGTAAGTTTAGCCTATGTCACTCTCTAGTAGTTACTAGAGAATAGTTCATATATAGTCTATTTATGAATGCACTAGTTTTGTGTCTATGCCATATAATCGAGTCTTCCAATCTTGAATTAGGGTTGTACATTGCCTGGTTGTTCATGTAGGTAGAGAGGCCTTTTAAGTTACAGCTCCAATTGTTTCCTTGGATGATCACTTTGACTCCAGCATTTTCAGGCAAATATAATTGTTGTTTTAGTAGCTTGGAAGCTTGCATTATGCCAATTGTTAAACCCAAAATCATTTTGAATTACCATTCCCAGTTCTGCACCCAATTTTATTGCTAGTGCTTCTCAGCTTGACGATTTGGAGGAATATCCAGGAGGTATCTGACCTAGGTTCAGTTGTTGCCTTAAGAAATGTGTATCTGGAAATTAAACCTAAAAGGACTCTTAATTAGTGAATAACTTCCAAATTCTCTTAGCCAAAAGCATTTTGCTCGTGGCTTTTATGGGAACAATGCTTAGTTGTCCATCTGCCTCTAATTGACAGACCTTAGCCCATTTAACCTTAGCTTGTACTATGGAAGAGACTTTCCCTGACTATAGAAAGTCCTTGAAGATCTTTTCTATAGTATTGGATGAGCTGATAGGTAGGAAGTTTGTGTCTTTAGAACACATCAAGATTGTTGAGAATAGATGTTATTAGTTGAAGTCTTCCAGGATATGAAAGTGAATTATTTAAGCAACTGCTTATTCTTTTGTGTATCAGATCTAAGACAATCTTTATATGAAATAATTTTGGTTGCCATAGGTACTCTTAAGGTATTTTAGAGAGGGTTGTTGCATCTTGTGTCATGTGTAATTCGATAGATGTACTGCTTGATTAGCTCTATCTATTGAGACAAATAAGCAACTTTTGTTTTCTTAATAGCTAGACACAATATATTTGTAAACAAAGTTCGGGAGGACATTAGATTTGAAATTGATTTAGAGTTTGCTCCACAAACATATAGATTACATCAAAGACTAAGTTCCTTACTAGGTTCCAAAGACTTCTAAAAATATAAAGGCATTGAGCCCATCTAGTCCAAGTGCTTTGCTAGGTTTCATACTGAAAAGACCTTGACAAATATCCTCTCTAGTGAATGGCCTAGTAAGGGAAGTCTTGGTTGATGGAGTTTGAGTTGAATTCCTGGATTCCCTGCAAAGAGATTTTTTTATATAAAAAAAACCCTGTTAGAGCAATTTCCTAATGACTCCTTGAAGTAGTTGAACGTTGTAGTCTTCATCTCAGAGTGGTCTGATGTTTGAAGCCCTTTATGACCTGTAAGGTTCATGATTTTGGTGTTTCTTTTGTTGAGCAAAGCTTTGAAAAAATAGCTAAAGTTCTTGTCGCCATATTTAAGCCAAGGCACCATGGATTTCTACTTTATGGAAGTTATAGACCTCTAAGGCATTTATGAAAGAGGTTAATGCATGTTTCTTAGCTACTTGCGAAAGGTATCTTTGGTGCTGACATACAGGCTGTCCTGAGCTTGTTAAAGGGGTTCTCTGGTGCTTTTAACGTCCCTTTGAGTGTCATTCAAACTTCTTCTGAGCTCTTTTAGTTCTTGTTTGCTTAAAAGTTTCCTTAAACAAATGAAATTTTTGTAACCCATAATGTTAGCCCTCAGACTTTGATAGATTGCTTTCTCAAGTCCTTCAGAGCCTGCTAAATAATTATTGAATATGAAAGGGGTTCTTTTACTTACCAAATTTGTAGATAAATTGACTTCTATTGGAGAATGATTAGACCGTAAGGGTTTGTTGAAGTGAGCTTTGCCAAAAGGATAGGCCAATATATGGGATGAGTTAATGAGGGCATTGTAAAGCTTCCTTCTAATCATCTTTTGCTTGTTTATTTGTTAGACCAGGTAAAATAATTGCCATCATATCTTAAAGTACTGATATATGTTTGATGCATGCAGTTCTTTAAGCCATCATTACAGTGTTTTAGACTGACATTGGACGTTGATTCAATCGAATAGGCAATGGTATTGAAGTCTCCATGTACTAAGGGTCTTAGATGTTCCTCTGAATATCTTTCAGATCATTTCATAGATATTCTCTTTAGAAAGAAAGATTAATGTAATTTGTATGCGTAGAGTAGATTGAGTTAGATGAGTACGTGGATTAGTTAATCTGTGTTTATGAGAATGTAAGACTAAGGCTTCCTTAGACTGGTAGGATGCAAAGATTCTTTATAAATTGATACATGACCTTGTTTAATATGATAATAGTTCAGTCTTTCATCAGATTTCTATTTATTACATAAAAAGATAAATTTCCAATCTCTGATTATTATTCGCATTTATGATAACTGGCTTGATTGATTTTTATTATGATTAAAAAAGTTAATCAGTTTGACTGTATAACTATAAAATTTTTTAACTATTTAATTTTTGGATTTGGTTTTTATTTTTTTGGTTTAATTTATTTTGATAATTTTTGTTATTAAAAATCGTCCAGTTTATTAAGTAATAGATTAATTTTTGTAAATTAGTAAGTTCTTATAAATTAAAATAAATTAATTATTATTTAACAATTTTTTTAATTAAACTTTAAAATTTTTTATGGATAAAAATAATTTTTTAAATTATATAATTTTATTTAATATTTAGTAATTAAATTTTTTAAACTTTAAACTTTGTATCTTATTAGTTTAACTTTTGGTTAGTTTTTTAAAACATTGAAATTTTGCTAGCACTAGATGGAATTGTTTTATACTTTATCATATTTATATATCACTAATATCAAAAATTGTAAGTAAATACTTAACATGTAATATAAATTTATTTTGTTAATAAATATGAATTTATTAATTCATCATATTTTATTTATAATTAATAATATATTAATGAAATTCAAAGATAACATATTCTTTCTTCAAATATTTATTTATTGTATAATAATATTAATAAAAAAGATGATTAATATATAATATAGTTGAATTATTTATTTGTTATTTTATGTATTGTTCTATTAAGCATCGTATTTTAGTGAAATTGATTTAACATATCTGTTGTTTTCTTGTTGTGAATATAATTTATAATAATGTAATAATATTTCTTTTATCATTTATACTATTTTTTAATATTTATATGATATGTTTGTAAACAATATGAATTTATAAATATTTTATTAATAGTAACTATTATTCAACACTAGCATTGAATCCGACGGATAGATGAGATAAGAAAAAATATTTAGTACTTACAGAATCTAGTATATTGATATAACAAAAAAAGTTAATTAGTATTAATACTAAGTTTAGTAGGTTGATAAGACAAGAAAAATTAATCAGTATTAATTTATTAGAATTAAGTTCACAGTGTAAAAAGTTAATCAACATTCACAATCTTGATACAATGAGAAAATTAATAATAAAATTAAACAAAAAAATTTATATATTAAAAATTATAAGAGATTGATCATTTTATTTATGTATTATTAGATAATAAATAGAGTTTTAATGAAATATGTAATTTACTATTAAGCAAAATGGCATTTTTGTTCGTAATATATGCATGACAATTCAATTTAGACACCTTACTTCTTCATGTTTCTTATCTAATTCCATTTTTCATTTGTTTCAGGTTTGAAACTTCGATAAACTTGTCAAGAGCATGCCTAAATTTCAATGAATCCTCCATTTATTGATGCTATTCTACTTAAGGCAGTTCAATTGATAGCATGGGAATTTAGTTTAAATTTTAAACTATATGGAATGATTCATCATTCAAAAGTAATTGAAAGAATGCTCTAACAATCTTTATTAGTAATGATTTAAGATTATTTATAAAGATTTAAGATTATTTGGTCCCAGTAAATTGAGATTTGAAAAAAGAGTTTTTAAAGATCAATTATAAATTGCTTAATAATTGGCTTTAAATACACACTAATTCCATGCTTATTATTCAATTGGGATATTGAATAATGAAAGAATTACATTATGCATTATAATCATGTATAGTAAGCTATTTTGACGTTTTTAATATTTAAGTGGTCATATTGTTAAATGTTAATCTTAATATATAATTATAAATTATTTAATTAGATAAATAAAAATAAAATCAAAGGATTTTTAAATTTTATTTTAATTCTGAACTATAATTGAAATTTATAATTATTGTTGACATATAAAAAACCTAATAAGTTACGCCATAAAATAACTAAAGAGAAAAAAATAATAATTTAAGTAACAGGATGTCATAGTGATGTTATTAATTTAGTATTAAATTTAATTAAACTTCGTAAATCCTAATGTTTTATCTTAAAAGGGAACGTAAGAGAGCTAATACTGCTATCAATCATTTTTTCTTTATGTTGTTAATGCTGTTAAAGAATGGACATTTGAACAATTTATGATTGACTCCTACATTAATTTGTTTTTAGTAAGATATCATAATCAAGCTTTTTATCTAACTCTTTTATTTTTTGACTATTAATGTGCTAATGATATGTTCTCTATTAATTTTCATATAGTGATATCATAGGCTACTTACAATTGTTTAACTTATGTTTCAAAAAATTCCACCAATTGTGTTGGCTCATGATATTATTATTTTATTTATGAAGAGAACATTGAAGCACGTCCTATAGTTTTATTCTCTTTCTTATTCAATCTAATTTAGAATATGTTAATAATTAATTAAAAACATTCTAAAATTTTGGAGAAGCATTGGGTACGATGGAAGCATCTTGTTGATGTCAATTAGCAATCTTTCTTGTCATTGGCCAAGTTGGTGTTGAGGCCAATGGTGAAAGTCCGATGATAAGCCAATAACAAGATGTCGAACGAAAAAAAAACGTACATCATGTGCATAATGTGTACATGCAGATGGCGCACCTCACGGAAAAGTTTGTAGAGCATGTTAACCCCTCTCTTTGTTCAGAAAGCCTTAACAATTTTTTGTTAAATTGAAAATTAGGTTAAGTTTTATATTAATTCAAATTCCTAATAAATCTAGAAAATTATTTTTTAAAAAGGTATTAAATGATATTATTTGAGTATAAAATTAGAATTTTATTTATTAGTAGGCTTGTTGAGTAAACTTAAGGTACATCTAACATAAACATATTTTATTCTAAATTAATGAGTTCTACTTAACTAAACCTATGTGATTAGAAAAGTAAACTCAGGATCATATAAAATTAGAGGCTTAATTAGGAATATCACATGATATATTTTAACAAGGAGTTATTACCTAATTAATATAAGAATTTTATAAGATGTGATTAGTAATTATACTATCTAGCTAATTTAACTTGGTTGATTTATTCATCAAAATCAAGGTTAACTAAATTAAATAGGATCATAACTTACTAGTAAATTATTTGATAATTTTTCTAATCTGGCTTGTGCTGTATACATGCCAAAGTGAAAAGTTCAATGCACATGCCATATAGTCACCATTTGTTTTTTATTTTAATTTTATGTGTTTTTAAGTCCTAATTTAAAATAAATTATTTTAATTGAAATTAAATTTTTTAAAATTTCAAATAAATCTAGAAAAGTATTTCCAAATTGTTTCAAAAGGCTTAACTTTATTATGAATATATTTTGAATTTAGTTTAATTTTTCAAGAGTTAACTTATTAAATTAAATTAGTTATCAAATCAATAATTTGAATCAAACAAATGCAAAAAGGGTTATGTATCATAATTACATTATGCTTGATAAATTAATCTAATAAGATTAATATTAACTAAGATGAGATCTTAATTTTAATATTAGATAAATTGTTTTTCTTAATTAGATTAAGAATAGAAATTAAATATATTCCTAATTAATATTTTAGGAAATCATTTTCTAGAAATTAAATTAAATTAATTTCAATTAGATTGAAATTATTAATTAATTAGAATCTTAATTTTAATATTAGATAAATTATTTTTCTTAATTAGATTAAGAATAGAAATTAAATATATTCCTAATTAATATTTTAGGAAATTATTTTCTAGAAATTAAATTAAATTAATTTCAATTAGATTGAAATTAGTAATTAATTAGACTCTTTTAAAGTTAAGAAAACTGTTTCCTTAAGCAATTAAAAAGTTTGTTTCATAATTAAAATTATTTATAAGATTATTATTCTATTTATATTTAGAAATTGTTTCTTTATTAACTTTAATAATAAGTTTTAAATTAATTAGAAAAAGGTATTTTCTTCATTAAATCTGTAAAATGTTTTTATTTATTAATTAAGAAAATGATCCTTCTTTGATATTTTATAAAATAGCTTCTAATTTTTAAATAATTATTTTCTAATTAATTGATAGATTAATCTCTAAATAATAAAATATATTTTCTTGATTAAATTTAAATTTTTTAATTTTGAAACTTGTTTCCATATGAAATTAGAAAATAATTTTCTAATTGATTATGAATATTTTCTAGCTGTGTCACTTATAAAATTCTGAAAAAGAAAATTTCCTAAATTATAATAAGCAAGAAATTGAATTTTTTGATTTTTCGATTAAATTCGTTAAAGGAGTCAAGATAAGTTTTCAATTGAAGATAGGAAGTAATGGTTTCATCTAATTTAATTATCTAAATAATTGACAATATTATTTTAGATTAAGGAGATAGCATAGATAATCAAATAATATTTCGTGCTTACAGTTTTATTATATTTGCACGAGGAATTGCATATTTAAAATGTATGACATTTTATATGTAATGAGTGTTTGATAAGACCATCAAAAATTGAATACCTCATTAGAATATTTAGTCACAAGTTAAGAAAGTAATAGTTGCCTCCATTATTTAAATAAAACTAGAGTTGTATTTATTGCAAGAGTTATTAAGCAAACTCAAGACCTCTTTAACTCTAATATGTTTTATTTTAAATTAATGAGTCCTAGTTAACTAAATTTCTATGATTTGGATGAGTGAATCATAATCATATGAATCTAAAGGCAATGATAGGAATAACATATCATATATATTTTGGTCAGAGTTGTCACCTAATAGATCTAGGAGTCACATGAGATGTGATTGACTGAGTTGTTGCCTACTTATTTAAGTTTAGTTAGTTTGTTAAGGAAACTTAAGATCAATTAAATTTGAATGGAATCCAAGCCAACTAAAGAGATTCTTTCCGAATAGTAGTGAAGATTATTATTTTGAATAAAATAGTAAGAGTAACCAAATATATGATAGGTCTTAATATTATTTAGTAGAAACTAGACTCACGATATATGTTATATAACCAACACTTATTTCTCTTACATTTATATTTTGTTTTGACTATCTTTGTTTAGTATAGTTAATACTAAGAATTAGTGAAGTAAATATCTTAGACGTAGTTTATGTTTAAGAAGCATTCTCAAAGTTAGAAAGAAAAATTCTATGTCCATTATGCAATATTGCTATTAATACCTATTAGAAACTTTGTAAAAAAGTTTTAAGATAAGTCAAGTATCATGTAGATGACAAAATACATTAATATTTTGAGTTAATGTCATATAAAATTTAAGGACAACATATAAGATAGATGTTAACACTATGATAGCATAACTCAATATATAGTATAGTAGAAAGGTATAACACCTTTATGAAATTGTGACACTCAACACATACTTAAAGAATAAATATAGACTATAATAGAAATCTTTAACTTAGAAATGATAATAGTTGTCATAAGAAGAAAATTTGATTACGTGATTTTCTTGCTGATGCATTATATGGAAAAAATCATATATATTTCTAGTTCATGATTTTGAGTATTTGATACTAAATTTGGATTCAACATTATTACAATGTTCAAGGAATGATAAGAAATAGATTGTTAAGAAAAAGTAGTTGATCTAAGTTTATACATATAGTTTGAATATGTATTCGATCAAAGGAAAACTTATACTTAACAAAGTTGGAAATAATACAAAGTTAGATAACCAAGATTATCTTTCTATTTTATATTGGTTAAATCTACATAATAAGAATTATAAAGATGCATACAAGTATATGTCGAGTTGTAGAATAACAAAAGCAACCTTAGGTGAAAGGATGATGATAGTATAAAATTGTTAAATCTTATACATATGATGCATTGAATAGAACAAAAATTCATGAAGGATTAATACTTACATATTAAATAAAATATTAGTTTAAAATTTTGAAAACTTTAAATTATTTAAATATGAGTAGAAATTATGTTGCTAAGTATACTAAAATTACTTCAATGAGATCAATGTGGTAAAATCCAAATTTTCTTAGTTATCTATCTAGTGGAAATGAGATTCTCTAGTCACTACCCCATAACAAAATTCCATAATAGTATGGATTTATGTATGGAGAAAAATGCAATATAAAATATTGTAATATATTTATTTCTTATATAGGTAAACTTAGTACAATGATTTACCTTTAAAAGTTACAATTAAATCAAATAGCAATATTTCAAATTAGATATGAAATGATAGGATTTGTAAATAGTCAAAGTTAATGATTTTGGGAAGTGATGCTTACTTAAATCATATATCATTCAATACGAGTATAACTAAAAAGGATAATATGAAGTTATGAGATATCCAAAGGTTGGATATAATCATTTAGACCTTATTAAATAAATTATTTGGTTCAATATATACTTATAAGAGACTGGTTCTCAATATATACTTATAAGAGACTGGTTCTCAAGAAAATCAATGACAGTAAGATGAATTTTGAGTAAGTTCAAATCTCATAACTATACATACAAATGGAACTAGTTCTTTTATTGAGATATTTGATGTATATTTGAGAGGTTATATAGCATGTTTAAAAAAACACTTCCATAATGAATTCAAAATATTTTATTTTAGAGATGATTTTGGATTTTCATGTTTAGATTAATAGGAGTATAGATGTACTCCTTAGTAGAAGTATATGGATATATACTACTTATAGTGTAACATATCACTCTCATAGAGCATATACCTGACATATTGAAGGATATTCGGGAGCACACTCTACGAAAATGGCATGTTAAGACGATTAAATCAATTCATTTTTTTACTTTTTTAATCCGTCGAATATAATATAAAACATTTCAATATTCATGTTGTTCTATTTTTGTTCACAAATATATACAATCTCAAATGTCATTACATTTTCAAAATTCACATGTACAACATACAACAGTTGAAAGATACAATCCTTAATGAAACATAACTAGGACATTTGCAAGTACAACTGATCTCGACACTGACCCATATCCAAATGCAGAAGTTACTTTAACTAGACTAGTTAGGTCTCTTCTGAACCTAAAAGTCAACATTGCAATTTTGATGAGTTTGTGAACTCAGTGAATGAACCATCATCAATGTGTTCATTTAAGTCAGGACACAATATCACAACACATATAATCCAAGTTCTCGAACACATCACATCATTTAAAATCAAATCCCAATTATCGCAATATATGTATATCACATTTTAATAAACACACTGGGAACACAAACATTTTATATTACTATTTCAACACAATTTAGTAAATTCCTCACAATAGGACAATTAAATAGGAGCTCGATCACAACAAAATTAAAAAGCAAGTGGAGTCACATATACACTTACACTGCTTTTTAATTTTGTTGTGATCGAGCGCCTATTTAACAGTCTTGTATCCGTTACAGATACTAGGCTCATTTTAGATGCTGTCTTGTACCCATTGTGGATACCGGATTCATTAATCCTTGAGCCTGTGGCTCTATGCTCACATTTCTAAACTTTAAGTTCCTTTTTCACTTTGGTTACTTCGGTCATAACTCCTTTATCTAATTATGCATATCAATGTCGTGACATGCATCATTTCACATAATATACTAGCAAACACTTCCATCCAGTATACATAGTCATTTATCATATTCGTCGGAACCAAGTCTAGCATTCAACATTCAGTTAAGCATTTATTTCCCACATTCATATACACATAGTTAACACTCCCAATATAGTCCTGAATATTGAACTTTTCAGACAATCAATTGTTTTGAATCATCAATATTACAATCATATCCAAATCATTTCAATATATATAGATATAAGGATTAAACAAAACAATTCAAATAGAAGTACATATCTAATTGAGATCACACATCTAGGTTTCTCACCGTTTACTCCATATTACTATTGCTTTGATGATCCAACAATGTCTGGATTATGTCAGTCAATTTATGCTTGTATATCATACAATACACACATATTTACACATTGTTAAATTATTCAATCAAATGAATATTCAATCATGCGTATGTAGATGTGTCATGTTTAATGCATGCTCAATTGACTATCCCAGATATGTATACTTATTCACAAGTCTTGACCATTTATTAATTATAACTTATATATAACTTGTTTGAAATTAGGCTTATACCTTAAGTAAGTTTGATCACTCTCAATTCATCAATCATACGATCACCAATCCTTTTCTAATGCTTTATATTCACATAAATTTTCAAATCTCATTCATTTATAGATAATTCACACTGTTCATATCCTTTTAATCACATTTGCATTCAAGGGAACGTTCTTATACCATTAATAACTCATACTTTCCAAATTCATATGCATTGATATCAAAAAATCCATTCCTTAAATTATAACATAAATTAATAACATAAACTTATTAAACACTTAACCAAATTGATTCATTATCAAACTAAGTTCATTTTAAGCCTCAATCAAGTCCAAATACACCAATATATAGTGCCTTATCCTTATATGATTCAACCAGAACACAAAACGCATTTTTTTCTCACTGATAATCATTTCCACGATTGTGGGAAGGAACCAATACAATTCTCATGATCGTGGGATGGGTGAACCGAAAGTTCATCTTCACTTTTCTTTCAAATTTTGACACCTTCAGGATAGTTCATTAATTATACCTCAAAGATGTTTCAATTCCTCATCAATTCATCTCTAATTCCAATTCAAATCATTCATTTGGTAGTTCACAAATTATGGTCTTTCAAGCATCAAAATCGAAACAGAACATAACCAATCCATTCATTAAATTCCCAACACACATTCAAAACCAACACTATAGCCAAATTCATCCCTAATCAACCATCATAAATGTTATTATAACATATATCAATAGGTCAACAATTTACTTACTGATTTAGCTCAATGTCTCTTCAACCATCAAGCTCACCTAACCTTATGTGCAATGTTTACATCATTTTCTTCCAAATGTTCCTTCATGAACAAATTGTCTTCTTTTAATTATAACTCTCTCTACAAAGATCAAAATGTCATGATTCTTGTGTCTCCTGAAACTAAGATTTCATTAGTCTTAATAAATCCAAAAATTACACAAATCTCCTTTTAAAATATAATCTCCATCTAAATTTTGTCCTGTTTCTGGTAAGAAACAGACTGGTAACCAATACTCAATCCTCAATAAATCATTATTAAGACATCTCCTAACCAATCTGTTTCACAGAAGCATTCATAAGACATCAATAATAATTTTTCATATTATATATTTTTTACTAATTCGGATTCTAAGGTCCTCAAAAATTAGGAATCTCCGACCCGTTAAGAGAGCTTATGTATTGAGAAAATTGTAGAAAGTTCAAAACTTCATGTCGGAAAACACTTTCCGTAAAGGTTCCGAAAGAATCGCGATCGTTTGGAGTTCGAAATAAAAAATGGAACCAAAATTAGGTATTCTGCATTAGCTTCGTTTTTAATCTTTTTATATAGATAATGGGTACGCAATAAGGTCTATACTATGTATTACAAGAATATGATAATTTTGTATCTTTGCTTCATAGTGCCATTTGTAGTGTTTGTTTTGACTATCGGAGAAATTAAGATTAAGGTCAATTGAAAATTTGATTCGAGTTGATAGGAGATGGTTGGAGAATTATGAAAATTAGGAACTAGGGTTCTTCTTATTATTTGTAAATTTTGTTTAATTAAATGTAGTTAAGTTAGTTAATTAATTAGAATGATACATGGGAAGTAGATGCTACGTGATACAGTATCAGATTAAAAATGAATAAAGATTTAATTCCATTTAATTTTTCATTTATTTAACATTTTTATTGAATATTTTTAAATGTTAGAATTCATTTTAAATTACAATTTATTTTAATAAAAACGTTAGAATCTAATTTAACTTTTTTACCTGATGTGTATCTATATTTTATTTATATACCTAAGTAAATTAGATCATCTTACTAGATTTTGACAAATATGAAATTTTAGTGGAGTAAATTGTTGACTTTAGTATATAATCTTATTTAATAACTAATAACAAAAATGTAATAAGAATTAAAAAAACAAAGTGATGAAATATGTTTTATTACATTTAATATTTAATGTTACATGCACCTAATAATGAATGATGCATGTAATTATATTTTTTAAAATTATACAAAGTTTGAAAATATATTAATAAAATAACACATGACAACTCATTTTAATAGTATTCATGAAATTTTAATACCATAAAATAAAAACAAGAAAATATTAACATAAATAATCTAATAGTTTGCACAAAATATTCATATTTCTTCGTATTAAAGTTTTTAATGTATTAAAAAATATTAATTTTAACTAAGAGATATTTTTAATCAAAAGTCTGATTCGGCCATACATCCTAGAAAATAATTTTATTATTATATTATTAAAATATTTTAATAAAAAATTAAATGTATGTTTAAATACATTGATAAGATAAAAAGGTAAATAGTATATATTTCGAGGGTAATATTAGGAAATACATTTAAGTGGTCGGTCTCGGTCTCGGTCATACACTCATACTTGATATTCCATGAAACTTGTTCCGTTGTCAATCAGACTGACTGATATTCTAAGCCTTGTATTCGTCAAGTGGAAGGGATAATTCATGAATGTCCTATTCGCGTAACTCACAAGTCTTAAAACAAATTTAAGAATATTCATCTTTCTTACTCTACACGAATTACTGGGGCGATCTGTGTTAGCTTTCCTTAGCTTCTGTTTTTCTTCAAACATCTTCCTTTCGGTCTGATGGTGCCAAGCTTTTGCTTTCTCTGTTTGTCTCTTTCATTCCCGATAGTGGAGCTCTAAGCTCTTTTGGATGGAAGAAAAGGCTCTTCCGTTGCCATTTCCAAGTGTAATTTCTTCTTTTTCTGTATTGGGAGATGGAAGTTTGTTTTTCTGTGAGTCTTTTGGTTAATACTTAGATAACCATATCAATTCCTTACTTTTGAAGCTTCGGAAATTGACTGTTTCAAGGTTTGCAAGCCTTTGGCCTTTTCCAACAATTTTAACAAGAAGCTTTTCTCTTTGGTGCCTTCTTTCTGTTTTCCTTTCTCTTTTGATCTGTCACGAATAAACTGTGGGAAAAAAAAAAAAGTAGTAGATATGCACAGTACACATAACAAAACAGAATTTTCCATAGAATTCCATCCTCATATCCCAATTTTGACGCCTAATATTCATGCAAGGAGGGCAAATTTAACTGTCAAATTCCAGGACATTTATGGTTTCACCGTAGAAGGCAATGTTGATGATGTTAATGTGTTGAATGAGCTAAGAGAGAAGGTGAGGCAACAGGGAAGGATTTGGTCGGCATTAGAGGCTAGCAAAGGTGCCAATTGGTACTTACAGCCACATGTTTCTTCAATAGCTGAAGGGATTGCCTTCAAATCTTCCCTCAAATTGTCCACTCTAGCTAATGCAATCACTTTGAGGAGGCTTATTAGGAAGGGAATACCACCATTGCTAAGGCCAAAGGTTTGGTTTTCGGTGTCTGGAGCTGCAAAGAAGAAGTCTACCGTACCCGAGAGCTACTACAATGATCTGACTACGGCCGTTGAGGGAAAGGTTAAGCCGGCTACAAGACAGATTGATCATGTGAGTTTGGAATTTGATTTTTTAATATTGCAGTTGAAACGTGTCTGTCATGATTTGCAACGTTCTGTTGGGATTTTTTTTTTAATTTGCTTTCAACTGGTTGTTGTTCACATTTTTGATGAACGTGATGTGATTTTTTTAAATTGAAAATTGAGGAAATTATATCTAATCATCTGAAGGCTATACGAGCTTGATTGGTCATTATGCTTGATTATCTTAGGTAACGGCATCTATTCTTTAATGGGATATGACTAAATTGTCATTTTATGTTGTTTGAGCTCTGTTCAGAATCAAATTTCCTGTGCATGTTTGCTTCTGCACGTCTGGTCTTGTTGATTGATATTTGTTTTTTTACGTGTGTTTGTATTTGTGCTTTTGTAGCAGATATATGTTTTAATTTTGATATTTGGCTGATCTTACTTGTGCGATGGAGATAATTATCTAATAACTCAATATTGGATTGTTAATATGGATCTTGAATTACTCAGACCATCAGATTTATCATTCACTTCACTAGCAGCTGCGGTGATTGGATCTTCCATTATAATCATACTGCTATGTTTCCTTTTTTGATTTTGGAAGCAATAAGAATGAAGTTATGATCATGTTGGAGAATATCCAATGTGACAGTAGCCCATGTATATTGAGTCTATCTGTGCTTGGATCTGAAAGCAAGTTATAGTTTCATTTTTTCTTGCAATGAAACCAAAGGCATATGATGGAAGCTAAAATCATGAGTCCTGACGCATGCTTCTCCTGAAATATGAGTATTCTCCTGGTTATCAAGAATGCATGATGAATTGATTGTTCTTTGTAGAGGGGTGGGATTTCTGACAAGACCTCAATAGTATGAGTTCAGGTTGCTGCATTTTGGAGTTAAAAGAAAAGATCTATTTTTTGAAATTATTTTTTATAAAATAGTAAGCATGACACCTGAACGCAAAGAGATTTCTTAGTAGTGGTTATTATTATCAAACCTGCCCTCACCCACCAACAAAGTTTCTTGCACCAAGATTCATACTATATGAAGTCAGGTTGAGAAACACCAGTATCAGAGGTAGTCCTGATGTTTTCTTATTTTAGCTGTAGAGGAAGGATAACGGATATCTTGCCTAGAATATGCAAACTATTTTTGTAAAATATATCATGCTCACTTTTGTACATTTTGCATTTAGATTCTTATGTGCTTCATATCAGGGGACTTTTGAAGTTAAATTTTTTCCTATTCGGCCAATATTCCCAATTCTTGATTTTACTAATAATTCTGTCATTGTTTATATGCAGGACCTGCCACGAACATTTCCTGGTCACCCATGGCTGGATACTTCTGAGGGCCATGCTGCTCTCCGGCGTGTTCTTGTTGGGTATTCCTTCCGTGATTCTGATGTTGGCTATTGTCAGGTTGGTTCCTAATGAGTTTAACAATGGTTAAATAGAAAATGTTAGATTATTGTGGAAATCTCAGAATAGATGATAGAATTGTTGATTTCTTGTACCTATTTTCTTTTGCAAGATGCGACCTAAAATTTTATCATGATTACATTATTCTCACTCCAGAGCCTGATGAATTTTAGGTGAACTTTTCACACATTGATAATTAGGCTTCATTCACTCTCATGTATCCCAATCTTGTTGCACTTTCAAGAAGACATTTTATTCCAATAGTTGCAATTGTTTAGAGTATATAGAGGTCTCAGATGCATTGTTTGTGCACTTTGTCTTTTCTTCCTAACTTGCTACTGTTTAATTTTCTCAATATCTCATAATTTAGTATCTATTCCTGTTTTTCTTGATAATTTTCAATCTTAAACAAGAAACTGCTCATTTATGATTTCATTAAGTCATATTTCTTTATGAATATTATGTCCTTTACAGTCATTACATTACTTTTCCTGAATCTGGATCGTTCTCGTTAATACTCTGATAAATGTGAATTAAAAATTTCACTGCCATGCAAACAGTTCCACTGTTTTTACTATCTTGCAGATTTCGAGCTGAACTTACTAGATTTTTGTAATTAAACTGATGGATGTAATTTAATATGTCTCCCTTGTTGGATGTAACTAACTCGGGAAACCAATGAAAATGTTTTTGTAGGCACTTAAAACCTACTTCATTTGTAGATGGGTGGTGGCTGGCTTTCGTATGTTAACGTTATCTGCTCCCAATTAAAATTCTTTAATGAAACTTAGAGTTGGTGCAGGGTCTAAATTATGTTGCAGCATTGCTGTTGCTGGTGATGAAAACAGAGGAGGATGCTTTCTGGATGCTGGCAGTCCTCCTGGAAAATGTCTTAGTCAATGACTGCTATGCGAACAATTTGTCAGGGTGTCACGTTGAGCAAAGAGTTTTCAAGGATTT
Organism: Erythroxylum cataractarum; assembly: GCA_024703695.1. Classification (NCBI taxonomy): domain Eukaryota; kingdom Viridiplantae; phylum Streptophyta; class Magnoliopsida; order Malpighiales; family Erythroxylaceae; genus Erythroxylum; species Erythroxylum cataractarum. The sequence goes on along the minus strand of JANJEY010000004.1, from coordinate 45,839,884 downwards.
ACTTGCTAAAAAGTGCCCAAGGTAATTCCATTTGATTACATATTTAATATCTTCTTACATTATTTGCTGTATACGAAGAACTATAAATGAACTCCAGGATAGCTGCTCATTTGGAGGAATTGGAGTTCGATGTCTCCCTTGTTGCCACTGAGTGGTTCCTTTGCCTATTCTCTAAGAGCTTTCCTTCAGAGGTTAGGAAAACGTCAATTAGCTTTTCTTCCACAGGAAGAGAACTTGGTTATGTTTTTAAGTTCTTTAATGACCGAAACTAGTTGACCATTCGGGTAACTTTTTTGCAGACAACCCTGCGGGTGTGGGATGTCCTTTTCTATGAGGGTGCAAAGGTTCTGTTTCATGTTGCTTTGGCTATATTCAAGGTGATAGAGCCATGCACTTATAGTACAAAGACCCATCTTAGACCTTAATGTTTTCTGAAATTTCACTATTGAAACATAATTGGACTGCTAAAGAGGCACTTCAAAATTGTAATATATGATTGCAGATGAAGGAAGAGGAGTTGCTTCAGGCTCGCCATGTTGTTGATGTAATATACATATTACAGAAAACCTCGCATCACCTCTTTGATCCTGATGAATTATTGACAGTTACGCCATTCTCCCTATTGCAATTCTCTTTTCAGTTTATATTTTTATATCATTTCTCTATCTCATTTTTCCTTTTCTCTAAAGGAGAAAAGAACACGAGATTTTAGTTGTTATTTGTCTGCAGCTGGAGGATGTTCGATTGCTGATATTAGAATGAGGTGACTTAATCTATGCAGAATATAAATATTAAATGCTTTACGTGTCCAAATTATGCAGGTTGCATTTGATAAGATAGGATCAATGACAACCGATACTATATCCAAGCAAAGGAAAAAGCAAGAACCAGCAGTAATGGCAGAGCTTGATCAGAGATTGAGAAGACTAGATCAAAATGGATGACAAATATTGTTTGTTCTAACGAACTTGATCCAGATTTTAGAATATACAAGCATCCTGGACCAGCCATGTTACCCAATGGAGAAGATGATAAATTTCCTACTTTATCTTTCTTTTTGGTTCTTGCAATGAATGCGATAAAATGAAAATACAAGCCAGGCATTGCTGCTTTTGTTATTGCCTACCCAGTTACCGCTTTCTATGAGAGATGCTACCTAGGATTCCGGTTGCAAAAGGCAAGCTTTCATGTCTAATTCAGATTCATTACCTGAAAGTTGTTTTTGTCACAAATCACAATGGATTATGTAGATGATGGTTAATAGTTGATAGGTCGTAAAAACTATTTCATGATAGTTAGGTTGTCAATAAATTTGACCGATTGCAATTGACGCTTAATGAAGTATACTATTTTTCTCTGCAGGAGCCTAAATTTAGTTATTTTTAATGTAGGCCAAAGTAACAAAGTATAATTATTTCAAGCAAAAAATATATTATTTTACTTAGATGAATTGAACTCGAGTAAGTATAGGTTTGAGCAGCTTATGCTCGAAATTAAATTAAAAAAAAAGTTATTTTATATTTTTAATTTTAAAAATATTGACGGGAGCTGGCCCATGAGTCAATTAATTGTCATCCTTATTTATTGCAGGTCACTTAATATTGATCAATATGAATTTGTAAGGTAACTTAGAGAACTTCATGTAAAATAATATGGGTGCACATTTACACTTGACAATAATGTTCCGTTGGGCTTGAATTAAAGAAAACGTTGTCAACAAATTATAGTTCTGCAGTGGAAAGAAAAGTTAAAAAAGGTAATATATTCTTTAAAATTCTGTAAAAAGTTTAATTTGTTATCTACTGTGCATGTTAATCCTTTAACGTAATTAAATGGGTCATATTAAATGCTTAATGATTTTAAAGAAATATTTTAATTACAGCAACATTTTAAAAGTTTTAAATTACACAACCTTATTTCTGTAATTTTTTAATTACAATTTTGTTAAATTTTTGTTAGACATCCATTAATGACAAGTGTCTTACGCAATTCGCCAACCTGACAGAATAAGATATATTTGGCATCACATTTCTTTTAAATTTAAAGTTATTAAATTTTATTTTGTGAATTTTGTAATAATTTAAATTAAAAAATCAAGTAAAAAATATGAACAAAATCAAAGATTGTTCAGAACAAAACCGGAAAACAATAAAAAGAAGTAACCATTACCATATACATAGCTTCTCTTCAATTGTTTACAAAAGCAAAGATCTTGATGTTTTCCGATTTTGCAATGGTCTGAAATGCCGATCTTGGCTTTCACTTGCCTCATCTTGTCTTCCCTCTTCCTGCTCTTCTCTATCTCTCTCTTTTATGCTCTCATTTTCCCATCTTCTGATCTATATGAAACTGTTACGTAAAAAATGCATGTAATTGTAGGATAGTGATTACGAACATTTGGGCACTGAATTAGTATAGGAGAGAAGGACAGAATTGCAGAGACAAGAATCAATAGAAAGAAGAGAATAATTCCATAACAACCAACATGTCGTACACTGCAGGAAACATGCGAATATATTGTCTCCTAGTACAGAAAAAATTAATTCCCTATGCCTGCATACATTGTGACGCACACCACGGAAGATTTGACGTCGAGGTGATGATTTGGAATTGAACAAACACGAGAATAAATGATACGCAAGATTTGATTTCTACGACACCTCTCGGAAACTTGTTCCAAGCAATCCCGATGATCAAAATAAACCAAGAAAAGCGAACAATCAACACGCCACAATTGAGAAAACAATTGATAAGTG
>JANJEY010000004.1:45778716-45798846 GCA_024703695.1 Erythroxylum cataractarum | reverse complement strand
TAGATCCTGGCCTTCGGGAAGGTCCCGGTAACAAAAATTTTTGTTTTCCGCACCTAGTACATGTGATGTACCTCCCGGGATTTTCCAACAGAGTTTGCTTTCGGATAACAATCATAGAGTAATGAAGCTATGGCGGGTCAGTTAAGTGTGGCTATTGGATGACATTCCACTATTTTTAGACCAAGTGACCCTTATGCAATAAGAGAGGCCCTATGGCTACAGTCTATAGGTAAGGGCCATGTCATAGGGTTGTTATTGGTCCTCCATTATTACTTGTGATTTGTGATTGTAATAATTATGTGACATGATATTGACATGGGAAATGCTTGCATGTTTATGAACAAAATCATTATTGTTATGAAATTACATTTATGGATGTAATACATTATAAATATCTACATATATGTATCATTTGAAATCCTTAAGGGTGCATAACATAATCATAGTATTAATTCAGTCACCGTGCTCTAACTCTCCTAAACTATTTTTCAGGACCTTCTTTTTAGATCTCCTCTAATAGAGTAATTCATCAGTCTTCTTCCTCTCTGATGATTCAATGTATGTTTGTTGGTGACCTTGACTCTAGAGCAATAGTAGTCTTGTATATGTTGGATTTTCCTTGTATTAACTTTCTCAATGTTGTAGCATATTAAGTATTATATATTGCTAGAACTATTTGCTTGTTATTAGTATGAGTTTGATCATTTTGAAATCTCATCTTTATTATGGATATAGGGATTTGACATTTTAGGCTTGCTAAAGGTCCAATAAACCTTAAGTTTATGGTTCTTTTAGCACCAGTCACGATCTAAGATTGGGGTCATGACATAAACATTGAGGGAATGGCATCTTCAGTAGATATGATAGAAGGGCTATGTAAGGAGGGCACTCATTCTTCCCTTTTATCGTTCTTTTTTATTTCTAGATCCTCTATTGAGTGGTTTGCAGCTTGTTTCTATTCTAGTTGCTCATTTTCTTTCTCACTTCTAAGTGTGATTACCTTAAGTTGCTCCCTTAGGTCTCCTCAAGTTCTTTCCTTCCATTCTTATGATTTTATCTATAATCTTTTCAAATTCTGAGTCATTGATATTAGACTTCTCTTATTGAAACCCAGTGGACCTTGATTTTGCATTTAGTTACTCATGTTGTTTTACTCAGAAAAATTCGGGTAGTTCCTCCTCTCAGGATTGTAAATGTTAAAGTAGGGGTCGTTTCCTCCTTCTAAACCAAATTGTGTTCCCATGTAATTGAGTTCCTCCATATTATTATTTTGTATTAAGAAGCAATCAACGACATTATGGTTATCTTGTCCACATAACTCACATCTATGCTGAATTATTTTAATCATAGAAGATGAAGAGGTTTTTTAAGATGTTAAGTTTTCTAGTTAAATTATCGATCTTAGCTTATATTTTTGTCATTGAATCAATAGAAATGACTCTCTTTTATTCGTGGAAGGTCAATACATCTCTTCTAGCAAGTCCTTCACTTCCTCAACTTTCTTCCTCATCAGAGATCCTTCAGAAGCTGCATCGATTGTGCCCCTTATGGGTGGATTAACTCCATTGTAGAAGTTTTGCAATAGGAATTCTCTAGGTAGGTTATGACGAGGACATCTCCTCTATAAATCCTTGTAACGTTCCCATGCTTCATATAGTGACTTCTTGTTATTATATCAAAAATTTGTAATCTCATTTATTAACCATATCATCTTTGTCAGAGGGAGTACTTATCTTAAAATGCACGCACTAGCTACTCCCATGTCCTGATGTTTATAGGGTTTAAGGAATGATAACACGCATTAGCTCTATCCCTTAGTGTGAAAAGAAAGAGCCTTATCCTAATGACTTCTTCTGACATTCCATTATATCGAAAAGTAACATATATTTCAAGAAAATTCACCAAATGGTGTTAAGATGCTTATTAGCTGGCCCATAAAATTGCATGTTAGTCTGCAACATATTTAACAATGTTGGCTTGATCTCAAATGATGTCACTTGCACTAGTGGTTGAGTGATGCCTTGATGTGCAACATTGAACCCTATTTTTAAGAAATCCATTAGGGTTTTCTACTAGTCTCCTTGATTAAATTCTTCCACAATTGTTCTTTCGATCTCTTATTGACTTTTAGCTCTTTGGATTTCTCATTCTCATATTGTGATATCAACAGCTAAAGTTTCTTCTATCTTGCTTGAACTCCAAGTAATTCTTGTGCTCATATAGTAATAAGGACATAAGAATGGCCTTGTTGAGTAAGTTTTATACCTAATAGAACTCTCATTACCTATAAGTAGACTAATCGTATCTTGCAGTATCGAAAGGTATCCATCCCACAAGGAAATAGATAAAACTAATTGAACCAACTTTGTCTAAGATATTAGAATATGGCTTGGGTGAAATAATGAAAAAAATTAAAACAATTAAATAAAATCAAGCAAATAAATAACAATTGATTTGCCTAATTGAATTAAGGTTGATCAAAGATGAATGCTTAGGATTTATTCTTTCATTATTTTGTTCCCTTAATGATTATTGATCCAATTATATTTCGATCCTAAATTTCATAAGGGATTAATTACTCTCTTTCAAGATCTAATCAATCCCTGATTGAATTCGAAATTCCAAATTTTGTAACCTCTCGATTCACAAAACTTTCTAATGTTTTCAATTAGATATGAAGTTATCTATTGGATAATCAAGTTTTCAAACAAGATCTCTCTTTGAATGATCATTGATTTGATAATTTTATAACTTATTAAATCACCAAATCTTGTTGCATATCCTAATTTCATTACTTTTGACTCACTCTCTTGATTTATTGTGAAATTATTAAATGTACAATTATCACAACATCATAATTTTGTATTAAATCAATAAAGATCAAAAGTCACAAAATAACTTTGTAATAAACCATAACATAGAAATTAGAAACTCATAAATGTAATAAAAATATGATAATTCGAGCTACACATCAAGTTTGATGAAAACATCAAAAGGAAAGAAAGGAAAACTCAGATTGGAGAGCTTGATTTGGAAAATTGGAATTTTGGATATTCTTCTTGATCTCCCTTGTTTGATTTAATTTCGTAAGATGGCGGCTATTTTTTATAGGCTTCTTAATGTTCTTAATATGTGTCTTAGGGTTTTGGGGGTGTAACTAGGGTTTCAACCTTTGATGGGTTTTGAAAATGCCCCCAAATCCTAAAACAAAGGGAAAAAATCAAGCATGGGAAGCCTCTATCATGATTGGACTTTGGAAAATTTGCTTTTGTCACGATCACAACCTAGCCCATTCTACTCCATGCATGTCCAACATCTTCGTTCTCTAATTATCTAATCTTCAGCACTAACAAGCACATCAAACACGTCAAGAAACATAAAATTAAGATTGAAAATATGCTCTAAACCACATAAACACTTAGACTATAAGTAAATACTCACATGAACCCAATTCTAAACCTATACATGCGACAATCATATACTAAACACCTATAAACACACTAAAATACCTATCAAAATATAATATAAACTATACCTATCATAGCTGTAGTTAGTACCGAAAAATACAGATCAATCTCACAAGGACTATAAGAACTAGTAGTTACCGTTGTCCTATTATTTAATGTATGAAATCAGATTTTATTTTTAATATAAAAGAAAATAACAGTAAAGAAAGTAAAATAAATGGGTAGTAAGATTGGATAAGAGAATTATGGAAGCACTTAGCAAACTATCGATATCAGAAAAAATAGTATCTGGGTTTCGAATCCCGTTAAAACTCTTATCAGATTGATCTTTTATTATGTAATTATTTTATTGATTTATTGGACTATAAAGATTCCTGTGGTATGCTAATAGTTGACCTTGAGTCTAATAGCAACTAATCTAAAGGTTTTCAACCAAATTACTCAAGTTAAATTTTATAGGATTACTTTACCAATTTGCGAATCCCTCTATTAGGTTTGACCTTAATCTAAAAGATTTATGTCATCCTATCTTTAGGGTTGTAATCAACTCATTCCAATTTACTATATATCTATTCATAAATAAGATATCTCATTCTCTATATATGAAATCAGGTTATGATATAATATTTCGGATCTATTAGAACATAAATAAAACATGTAATCAAATCAATAACAAGACGTTTAGTTACATATGATAGAACACTAAATCAAACATAAACTAAAAGAAAAATAAAACGAAATCAAACATAAACTAAAATAAAAATGAATAGAAAATAGAGGGTTCATAACTCGAAATCTCCCTTTCAATCCATTGAATGTTCTTACAAGGTAGAGGATTGATCTTGTGTTCTATTGGATCTTTCAATGATTTCTTCATGCTTTCCCCATTCCTTGATCAATATTGTCACTTCTGGACATTCTCCACATCTGAAATCGTCTCCAAAAAGTTTCTCACTTTATTTAAGGATGAACAAGCCTTTCTATATTGAAATTTAGGGCTCTGGGGAGATGCATGGGCTGGTGCACGACTATGCATAACCCAAAATCTCCAAAATTTGCAAATCTACATGGTCTGAGAGAAGTACATGAGATGTTGCATGCCTATGCATTCCATAAGTGCTTCCAATCTTCATTTTATGCCATGTTTTCATTTCATTGCTTCTCCTTTAAGTCCATGAAGGCAATTATACTCTATAAACATACTTAGAAGCAAATTAAGTACTAAATATACAACAAAAGTATAAAATATCAAGCACAAATATATCAAATATGGTATATAATTATGATCAATTCTGCATCTATCAAACATCCCTACACTTAAGCTTTTGTTTGTTCTCAAGCAAACTATAATCAAAATTATAAATCTTACAAAATCAATCCATCATCAATCTCGATCTATCTATTCATACTATACATTATCATGTTTATTGAATCAAATTAACATATAATTGGAATCAAATATCATAAAATTAGCTTTCTAATTCAATATTAATAATAATCACCTCAATAATCGTATTGAAATTGAAAGCATTAATGGTTACACCCTCATTAAGATTTCAATCAATGCAATCAAGTGTTTAGGGTGAAAAGTATGAAAAAAATCATAATCAATGCATAGTAGAACTCCTACCATATGCTTGCAATAATATCACATCTCTACCACTTATGTATAAACTAAAATCAAAAATCAAAAGGTCTTTATAAGGTTATAATAGGACTTAGGTATGGTATGGTTGGGATAATAAAAATGGTTGAATTGAAGTAAATTTACTACATACCATATTTCAAGACTTGTTTACAAATACACATACGTCCTTTCATTATAACTCTATTAGTACCATAAACTTATTCACAATTTTTATACTCGTATAATAATTTTTTTTACAATAATTGAGTATTCAGTGCCATAATTAAAGAAATAATGGACCTTTCAAGAATTTCAAGTCTTAACAAGTAAATAATATAAATAACCTTTAAGGTTCAAAACAATAAAAAAGGTCTTCAAAGAAAAATAGGATAAAGGTTAATGTGTGAGTTTAATCAATGAAAAATACTAAGGCTCAACTTGGTCATTCCTAAGGGAAAATTTTATGGGTGTGGTAATTATTAAAGCAATAAGCTAAACCAAGTTGTTGAATCTTCCTAAGGGATAATTTTATAGGAATTGTAATTGTCCAAGAAATAGGCTAAAGCAAGTTATTGAATCTAAGTGCCTTCATCATGTCAATGCTTTTAAATTAACAATCATAGTCTCAATATGCATATAAAAGCAAGTTTTACAATCATCCTACTATACTTGATAACACACATTCAAGAAAGAAAAAAGCTTTAAAATTTTAAAAATTTTGTTCTTAGACTCAAAAGTTTACAAAAAAGATAGGTATTATGTGTATAAATAATATGTAATATCATTCAACTTGATCATCTCCATGAATATTAAAAATATGACTTACAAAAGTAATTTTATTGTAAAACTCATCCTTTTGTACAGTAATTCAATCAATACTCAATAATGAAACACAATATTTGTGGACAAATTTCAACCAATTCAAGATATCAGTTCATACAATTTAATAATCAAGGTTATAATAAACTTAAAGAAATCATTAAATATTTGTTAAACCCTTCCCCACACTTAAAGTTGTACATTGTCCCCAATGTACGCAATATATACAACAAGGAAAAAAAAATTAATGGTACAATCTTGAATATGATGATTTTTGTTCTGATCTTTTATCCATCCAATAGTAGACCACATCCTTGCAAAATATAAACAAGAAAGGGATAAAAAGAACATGAAAATAGCATAACATAAAATAACATGAAATAAAATCCTATACTAAAACACAAAATAGAATCAAAACGAAATTAAACTAAAACATATCTTTATTCATGGGTTGCCTCTCATAAAACACATGTTTAAAGTTGTTAGCTCAACTTACACCTTTATGCTCATCTTCATACTAGATCAATAATGAGTGGCTTGCTTCCACCTGTTTCTCTGTATGAGGGTTTTGCAACCTATAAGTAAGTCACTTATTGCAAAATAATAACAAGGACATAATTTAACAAATTAGTAAAACCAATTAACTATAGTAATGCCCCTTTTAATGACAAACTGCTAATAAAATAAGAGATAACAAAACTCCTTGAATCATTGGTTGACTCGAATAGTTTGTCTTTAAGGCAGTGGGAACCTTTTGCACTTTAGGTTAGTACCAACGCTTCATCAATAGTTTTCTTATCTTCCTCAACCATCTTTCTCCATTCTTCTTCTTCTTCCTCTTCCTAGATCGAGGTTTATGACTTCTCTTCTTCAATTATCTGCTGCCACTTCTCTACTTCCTCTTCTTGTATGGAGGCTTCTTTATTTTCTTCTTTAAGAAGTGCTTCTTAGAATGTGCCTCCGTTTATGAAGCCAGCCTTTGTCTTTTCTTCACTCTTGAATTTATGTTGGTTAGCTTTCATTTCAGCCTAGAGTTCTGTTATTTTGTCTATGATATTCTCTTCTTCTTCCTCCTCCTCCTCATCATCTTCTTCTTCTTCTTTTTCTTCTTCTGGGAGCACTTTTAGCCAGCTTTTGTCTTTTCTTCACTCTTGAATTTGTTTTGGTTAGCTTTCATTTCAGCCAAGAGTTCCATTATTTTGTCTTTTCTTCACTCTTGAATTTATGTCAGTTAGCTTTCATTTCAGCTAGGAGTTCCATTATTTTTTCTGTGATACTCTCTTCCTCCTCCTCCTCCTCTTCTTCTTGTTCTTCTTTTTCTTCTTCTGGGAGCACTTTTAGCCAACCTTTGTCTTTTCTTCACTATTGAATTTATGTCGGTTAGCTTTCATTTCATCCAAGAGTTCCATTATTTTGTCTATGATACCCTCTTGTTCCTCCTCCTCCTCCTCCTCCTCCTCCTCCTCTTCTTCTTCTTTTTCTTTTTCTGGGAGCATTTTTTACCACTAAGGGGATTGCCATTCCACATTTGGTAGGGTTTGTTTGAGTAGTACTGGGAAAACTCCTTTCCATCTCATTAGATATTATCTTCACCAGCTGGTCCATCTGATTCACCAAATTTTGTATATGAGCCCCTATTTCCTGATGCCTTATGATTGATTCTTGAATAAAATCGGTCATTATATCTTCCAAAGTTGGCTCGTTAATTGGAGGTTCTTGGTGCTGTAAATATTTAGTTAGAGTGTAATTGTTTAATTTTTCCATCTATATACATAAGAGTTGCTCCACTCTAAATTGTAGTTGTTCCCGTATAGTATACCTTGAGGTTGATTGTACATGTTCGGTCGCTCACATATATAAGTTGGTGTTCGAAAGTCATGATTGTGGTAATTACTCCTATTAATGTCACAATATGGCTTGCATATCGGTTGAGCCTCTGAAGACATATGAGAACACCTCTCTCTCCCACATCGTGATGTTATAGATTGTAATGACAAATTGTAGCTCCCATAAGAGTATTGTTTGCTCCACCCTTCCATTGTGAGTTATGGCTATGACAATGAATTTGAAATTCTACAATAAACTACAAACTTAAGATCATATTGAGAAATTCAAAAGATAATTAACTTCATAAGCCTTAAATATAATACAATACAATACAAATAAAATAAAATAAAATACAAAAAATAATGACTAGAGTAATAACATTCTGGTGTTCTTAATATCAATGTCCTCAATAACGACACCAAAAACTTGATTAACTTTTTCTAAGTTAGTCAATTATGAAATAACCACAACTGCATGGTGTAGTTGTAGCTAACACCGGTAAGTATGGGTCAATCCTAGTAGGATTATGAGTATTAGTAATTACCATTATCCTGATATCTAGTTTACAGAATTAGTCTTGATTTTTAATCTACAAGAAAATAAAACTAAAGCAAGTAAAATAAATGGGCAGTGAGATTGGATCAGAGAATTAAGGAAGCACTTAGTAAACTATTGATATCAGAAAATTAATATCTAGGTTTTGTATCTACCTAAAACTCTTAACAGATTGATATTTTATTATGCAATTGTTTTATTGATTTATTAGAGCGTGGGGATTCTTATGATATGCTAATAGCTGACCTTGAGTCTAATAGCAACTAACCCTAAGGTTTTCAACCGAATTACTTAAGTTAAAGTTTATATAATTGTTTTATCATTTTGTGAATCCCTCTATTAGATTTGACCCTAATCTGGAATATTTTTGTCATCCCATCTCTAGGGTTGCAATTAACTCTCTCCAATTACGATAAATCTATTCATAAATAGGATCTTGCAATCTCTATGTATGAAATTAGGTTATGATATAATATTTTGGATCTATTAGAACATAAATAAAACACATAACCAAATCACAACATATAAATCAAATTATTTGTATTAATAAAACAATCAAAAAATTGTGTAAGTATCAACATAGGGTTTATCTAGCCTAAATACCACTAAAACATTTAGTTACATAGGATAGAATACAAAATCAAACATAAATTGAAAGAAAAACAAATAGAAAATTGAGGGTTTATAATTATAAAGCTCTCTTTCAGTTATATCGAATGTTCCTACGAGGTAGAGGTTTGATTTTTTGTTCTATCAGATCTTTCAATGATTTCATCATATTTTCCATGTTCCTGGATCAATATCATCAATGCTGGACACTCTCCATGTTTGGAATCATCACCAAAACACTATTCACTTCATTTAAGGCCAAACACCTCCTTTTATATTGAACCTGTGCATCAAATCATGCTGTAGGGCACCATTTTCGGAGCCTAACCCTTGTGAAAATACCATAAGACTTGAGCGTGCATATTACCTTGTAGGGTTGTTTCAATTAACCCTCATTAGCCATCATCCCACATGGGTGGCATGCCCACATCAGTCTAACATCAAAAACAAACTCATTTCTTTTATTTAAGAATAGATTTTGGGAAAGCTCCAACTAGAATTTCAATTTGACTTCTTTGGAAAATTTGTTCCTGATTGTCTTAAATTTCTAAAGACACTAAAATCATTCAATTAGGTTCAAAAATATGAAAGTTATAGCCCAAATATTTTCGGGATGTTATTAAACTAAACAGTAAACTATACTCAAATTCCATTCTAAAATTGATAGTCTTAGAGACTAAATAAAAATTTGAGTCCTTAAGATAATTTGTAGATATATGTCTCTAGTTTATTTATAAACAAGAATCATCTCATTTGAATCTCTATAGATCAAGATATCATCTAAATACCGAAGTATGCTCAGTGAAACATCCAATTCGTGCTCTTCCAACTGATATCCTTACTTTGATTCTATCAATCTTTTTCAAATCAATATCAAAAGATATAAATGTCTTTTGAGAGATAAATAAATGTGTTAGGAATCCAATGCTTCAAAAATCAAATCATTTGGAGGTTGAACGACAAAGTTATAGTCAAAAGAGTGGAACATATTCAGGCTTGGGGGAGATTGGCGGGTCGCGATCGTGCAAATGCGAGATCGCGACCTGTGCGCGCTGCCGTGAAGTCGCGATTGTGCATTTGCGAGATCGCAACATTCTTGCAATGCCCTCAAAGTCATGATCGTAACTTGTCATAATCGCAACTTTCCCTATTCTTCTTCCTCTGACCTGTTTTGGTAAAAAAGGCATAACTTTCACTACAAATATATGATTAAGGTCATTCAAAGCCCGTTTCGAAGAGGGCTTCTATAAAGACCTGGAAAACAATTTTTGCCTCTATAAGGGTCAAATTTTCAAAATAATGTAGCTGTCCAAAATTTCCATCTCATGTAGCATCACTAACTTACAATAATCACATTTCTCAACTCTAATGTCCAAAAATTTCATACTATATAGTGTTGAAAAGCTAGGAAGCTAAACTACAACTTCCAAGAAGGCAACTTTGTCTAATTCATCCTAGATCAATCTAGATTTTTCGATGAAGTTAGAACCCAATTTGACCCTTATGAAAAACTTGAAATTTGTCCCAAATTCACTCCTCTAATGTAATATCATTCATAACAATTTAACTACCAATTTTTACTTCATTAAATGCTTTAATCTCTACTCATTTGATTCATCACCTACATCAAATTCTCATTATCCACAAACTCCTATCTTTTATTTCTATAACCTCTTATTTATAAGCCACAACAATTCATGTTCAAAGTTCATTAACTCAATTGGATAACTTTTCCAAGTACATCTAATTTCAACTCACATCATCTATACATAATCCATATTTCACTAACAACAAAATAGAAGTTTGCAAAAATTTAATAGCATTCCAAGCCACATTACATCGTTGGTATCCAAAATTCAAAATACAAAAGATACCAAACTTAATGATTCTCGAAATGCATCTAAAGTCTTGCTTTTGCAAAATCTAACTTAATATACAGAAACATTGCAAAAATAGAATGACGCCTCGACTCTAGGTTCCTCGATCTCATTTTCTTCACCTGAAGATGGAACTAAAAGGGGGTGAGTTTAAAAGCTCGTGGGTAACAAGTTTATAATGAATAACAAGCAAAACCATTTAAAATGTTCATTGTCATAGAAAATTCTCATTGAATCATAAAATACATGGTTCTTAAATTTTCAACCAAATTAACAAATAAAACAAATCATGTATGCATCAATCTTATCAACATATCATGAGCATATAAGCACATCTGTAACATCCTGACCCCATAATAAGGGTTAGAATTTAGATTTCAAAAATAGAGAAAATAGCAATATGAGAGTTAGAAAAAAATTTACATTTTATGTTCAGCAAAATGTCAGCATAAATGCATGTGAATTTGAATTTTGCACACATGAAAATAATTGTACATGTACTCATTGACATTTTGGGTATATTGAATAGTAATGGGATATGTTGACAATTGTGGTTATAGTGAATGAGTTAAATAAAATGTAGTAAAAGGACTAGAAATAAAAATTTGAAGTGTTGGGTTTTAGAAAATGAAAGCCTGGAAATTTTCTGGGAATGAATAGCTGAGAGTTGAATCTTTAGTTTGAAATTACATGAATTTAATGTATTGATTTAGGCAGGCTTTAACAAAGTTGTCTTCTAGAATGTTAGTTTAACTTTCTAGCTTTCCAACGGTATATAGTATAAAATTTTTGGATATCGGAGTCAAAAGTTATAATCCTTATAAGTGAAGATGCTCAAGAGTATAGAACATATTGTCTGGTGATGACGTGCCATCTGATGAGGACACATCATCTAGTGAGGACACATCGTCTGGTGAAGACGTATTGTGTGGTGATGATGTATCATCTAGTGAGGACGTTTCGTCTGGTGAAGACGTATCGTCTGGTGAGGACAGATCATCTAATGAGGATGTTTCGTCTGGAGAGGACATTTCATCTGGTGAAGATGTATCGTCTAGTGAGGACGGATCGTCTGGTAAGGATGAATCGTCTAGTGAGGATGTTTCGTCTGGAGAGGATGGATCACCTTGTGAGGACACTTCGTCTAGTGAGGATGTTTCGTCCAATGATGACACTTCTTCTGGTAAGGATGCTTCGTCTGGTGAGTGAGGATGCTTCGTCTGGTAAGGATGTATTGTTTTATGATGTCATATCGTCTGGTGCACTGTTCATCTGATCCCATCATTTGGTCCCATTTTTGAACCTATATATGGTAAATTTTGCCTTTGATGTCTCCATGAAAGTTGTATATATCGAAGTAATATTAGAAAGCTTTCAAAGAAAACCTTAATCCGAAATCTCTAGTGAAAGTTATGTCAATTGTTCTGAGATAGGTACAATGTGATTGAGGACATAAGCATGGTTGATTCTTTTGGCCAGAACTTCATAACCCGACCTCCAAATGAAGTGATTCTTAGACCAATAGATTCCTAAAACATTTTTCTATATCTCTAAAAGAAAATTGGTAGCATTCTAAATCAAATTGAAAAAGGTTGATCAAATGAAAATGTGGAATCTGTTGGAATAGTGAAATAGGATTATGTTAGTGAACACACTTTATCATTTTTATTATATTTAGATCTATAGGATTCCAAATGATATGATTTTTTTTTTGTAAACAAGAGAAATAAGGCTACAAATCATATAAAAATTTTCAAATTGTGATTTTTTCACTATGATGTTCAATTTTTGGCTATAAGTTGTATATAGTCTACTGTTTTGGATAAGAGTAGTCCGAAAATGTTCGAGGTATATCTTTCAAATCATTGAACCAAATTGAATGATTTTGGTGTCAATGGAGACATAATACATAGGAGAATATGTTTCTAGAAGAAAGTGCTGCAAAATAATTTTAGTATTGGGGTCAGAAAGAACACGCAAAGTTGACCCAAAATGTTGTGTTTATGGAAAAATCTGAAAATGATTTAATGCGTTATAACTTGTGATTGCAGTGATATTATTGAGTTTTAAACTTAAGTATAAGTTATACTTAAGTAAGTCTTAATTAGATAATAAATGGACAGATATCCTAACTAAAGTTAAGATTTTTATTATCCTTGAAAGACAAGCTATTGTACTTGCCTTTACCTTTCTCGAAACTTATTTCTCTAGAGTTCCTCCAATATAGAGTTTTTTCATCAAATTTTCACCAAAGTTAAATCTTGCTTTTCTCTGTTTGTCATCACTTCCACTTTGATATTTCTTTCTTTTACCCCAAGAAAAACCGAACCTTCTATCAACTTTCAAGTTGATATATGTGGTTTCACAAAGGATTAGGGTTACATGATTGTTGCAGATGTTGGAGCTATTAAACAAGTAAGCCTATTATGATTATGTATTTTTGTATAAACTGGAGCATGCATTGTGAGTTCACTGTAAAACAGTTAAGAAATAGTGATATTTGTTTTTGCTGGTAATTGATTGTGGAGATTTTGAGTGTGTCGTACATGTTGATTTTTTTATTTGATGATCAAAATGTTATAAGAGATTGTAGAAATGATTTTTGAAGTTGAAAGATCAACTAAAATGTGTAAGTGATCAGAATAGAAAATTTTAGAGAAATGATTATATAAATAATCTGTTTTTTTTCCTCACTAGTCACATACAGGTTTATATTGAAAAGATTTAGGGATGAGTTATGGATATCAAAGTACCAAAGGATTGAGATTTTGATTCAAAGAATTGATGAGCACTTAAGTTATGAAATGAAAATGAGCTTAAGATATGAAATTGGTAAAGTACCCGAGATTGTAATTAAACATGCATTGTACATAGTCCTTATACATAGTTTTGCATGAATAAATGCTTATAATTGTGCCATTATTAATGAGTGTGCAATGTGTGTCTTGCATAAATGGGTTGTACAGGTTAAGTGTCCGTATTCAGACGTTTCCAGAATTTGGAAGCTAATTCTAATGTGGAACGTACTGTGAGTAGACCTAGATGGTCTCATTTCATTTTTTGTTTTGTTTGAATTTTTGTATTGATTGATTATGTTGGTTTCTATGAAGAAGGTTTGATGATGTGATAAATTGATTGGGATGTTTAAGTGTTACTTGTATGTGAATGAGATGAACTAAGTGTACATAATTTGATGATAAATATGTTTTCAATGAGCATTTCATGTAAGTGAAAATGTGATTCTCAACTTAATGTTGAACGCAGGACTAAGGTCCGATGATATAGGAATGTGATTGAATGGGATCATACAAATGTGATTGATGCATTCCATTTTATGAATGCATGAAAGATAATGGTAGTTGTGACCAGAGTAGCCACCGATCAGAGCTTAAAGCTCAACGAGTAAAAATATGCCTCGAGCTCAAAAGTGATTAAGAGCCTAAGGCTCATTATGTGAAATGAGCCCTGTATCCCCCAAACGGATAAGGGACAATTAGTAATGAGCCCAGTATCCAATGGATACGGGACAGTTTAGGCACTCGGTTACAACAAAGTAACAAATGAAAAATGGGTCTCATATGCACTGCATATATATAATAGGAATGATTAAATTGTATTGAATGTGAAATGTGAAATGATGTAAATGTGAATTATGTGTTATGTGACTAGGTGAGCCATCGATGATGATCACTCGTTGAGTTTGCAAAACTCACCCAAAATTTATAATTATTTTTCAAGATCAAAAAAATACCCCGTTGGGCAAACAAGAGTATACCTTCAACATACAAGTAAGGGATAGAGGTCAGGATCAGTTCGCGTTTGAATTGTATTTCTTTATTTTTGTATTGAATTGAATATTCCACGATTTTTGTACAATATGTACTCCAAAAAGTTTTGTACAATGTGTATTTAAATTATGTTATAATGGAAAGACATTATGTCTAAAGTGTTTTGTATTTGTGAAAGAGCTCAAATGGCTATTGAAACTTTTGTTGATTGTATTGATATGATTGAAAAAGTTTACGAATAAAGTGGGCCCAAATTGATTGTCAATTTTTGCATATTTTGATTGTATTAAAAAAATTGTATTGAGTTTTGAATGATTGAGTGCTTTAGTATGCCACCCTCGTGGGGCACAGACTCGGATATCTCTCAGAATGTCGGGTACGTGTCTTACAGGAGTGGGGTGCTACAACATCAGAATGGCTTGGGTGGATCAAAAAAAAAACCTACTACATATTTCCACATAATGGCCTGTGTAGCCATGAACTTAGGAGAGTCCATGAAGGAACTCCATGCCACTAGCGGGCAGGCAGAAAAAGCCTTTTGTCAAAGTGCACTCGATTTAACTTAAGGGACCACCACAAACTCACGTAATCATGCATTTCACAACTTGTAAACATAAACATAACACAATTTCGAAACTTCATAAATATAAAGTCTTTTCAAAATCATTTTCATATCATAATTCATACAGCAAAATAATTAGCAATTTTGCAAATCATTCAAAAGCAATAAAAGTAACATTTATGAAGTAATTGAAATCATTTTATTTTCTTTATTTGGAAAAACATTAATGGCTCATTACTCAATTATAAACATGAAACCCACCTTGATTTTCTTGCTTAAAACTTTGCTTAAAAATGCATCTACTCTTACTCCTTTGGTCTCCTTTGATTCCCTTCAATCAAAGACAAAATTCTCATTCAATACAGATTCAAATTGGAAAACCTATAAAACATATTCACTAAATTTATCCTAGAGTTCTTAAACCCATACATTTCTTAAGCTTTATAAACCAAAACCCTTTCAAAAATCCAAAAGATTAAAATCAAACTTAACTTGAATCTTCACCAAATAGTGAGATTGTTGGCTCTAATGGAAGCTCTAATCCTCCTCTTTCTTTTTCTCTTCTTGAATAACTTCAAAATCACTCTTTAAGAGTAAAAAAATCAAAACTTAGCTTAGCTTTCTTTCTCTCTTTTCTTTTCTCTCCGGCGACACTCTCTCCTTTGACTCTCTTCTAATTTTTGTTTTTTTGGCTTCTTCATATGGAAGCCCACCTTTCATCTTCTCCTTTTTACCATTAATGAGCCCAAAAAGTCCATTTTACCCTTCCTTATAAGCTTAGGTTTTTTTAACCTTAAGTGGTCTTCCAAAAATGCTTTTCATGCAATCTTACTACCTTAGCACTTTAATTCAATTTAACCTATGTCATATAATCTTACTAACATTAACATATTAATAACTCTAAAAATTAAATCCATCAAAACCTGATAATTTATCTAAATCATGCTTAACAAGAGAAAAAAATATGGAGGCCAACAATTTATTTTCATTTGTTTTATCTTTTATTTCTTTGATTTTTCAATTGAAATTATTCATAATCAAACACATGTTATAATTTGATTTAGTTTTGTTATAGGATAGTAATTTATGCTTTTTTAGATATTAGATATTAAAGGAATTATATAAATATTCAAATTTTCATACAATTAGAACTAAACAATCAAAGGGGGTACATTCCTAACACTAGTACACAATCATAACTCTGAGAGAGTATCCATATAGAATTTACTAATCTACTGTCCCATGGTAACAAAGAAGCATTGTGTGCATTTTTTTCTAGTAAATGATCTCTTAGTAGAGTTTGTCTCGTTGTTTTGTTTGATGCTTAAAACATTTATAAGTTGTTTTCCTTTTAAATTTCATATTCTAACCTTGCAAACAAAAGCTAAAATAAGGCCTAATGTTTATAGTCACACCATTTCCTTTGTAAGGTCCATTCAACTATCCTCATCCAAGTTGAGGATGAACATGTAAAGGAGAATAGATTAAGAAATCTTCTTCATAGTTATCTTGTGTATTCATAATCAAAGAATAGATGAACATGTGTCTCAGTTAAGTAGTTATACAAAGTAAAATATATGGAGGAGGTGGAACTAGTTAAAGTATCTATTGTGGATAGACTCCTATGGATTGCCAACCATAAGATAAAAAATATTTTTGGAATAGCCTAGGAGGACCACACAAGTTGATCTAGAGAACTATTTGATTTCTACCCCTCAAGGAGTCTATATAAGATATGTTATTGAATACCCTAATGGAGTTTTTAGCCCATATCATGCAATCATTTAAAGAAGAGGCTCACAGTTTCCTTTGTAACAACATTGACAAGCTATCTGTAGTCTACTGATCAATATTAAAAATATTATCTATATCACTTGTTTGTCTGTAGCATGTATTGGAATTTGTTTTATTAGATGATAAAAACTTTCTTTCTCCATCATTGGTCCCAAATAACTCTATAAATCAATCTAAAATTTAGTGGTCGATCCATCATATAATTTGATTTTAAATCAATCCCTCATTTGAGCTCTTAATCTCAACAAATGAATCATTACCCATGAAGCAACTTGTTTATGTTCACATGCTTAGAAATCCTTTTAATTCAAATGGTAAGAACGCATCCACATAACCCACAAGGATTCCTTATCACTTAACAATCTCCATATCCTTTTGATTAAGAGGACTGTATTACTTAGAGTTAAAAGAATGACTCCCAAGACCTCCTCCTTCCTTATTGACAAATTGTTTGCCTAGAGACTTTAACTGTGTAGGAGGAGCTAGAATTGCTTACATATATGAAGTTCCTTGAAAACATTTTCTATGATATTTGTTATAGAATATGGAAGAGCAATATGAGTAACCCAGTGAATGCTTAAAGAATGAATAAAAGCATTAGTTAATTGAACTCTTCCTACAAATGATAATGCCTTATTGCACCAATTATCTATTTTCTCCTCACCTTTGTAATTAGAGGAAGAAATTCAGCAAATGAAGGCTTTTTATGTCACATTGGAATGCCCAAGAGAGTAAATAAGAGATCCTTTTCTCTTAAATTAGTAAGGGAGGAGAGCCAATTTGTCAAAGGAGCAACAAATAAGAAAATAAATAAACAGTTTTCTTTTTTGTTTATAGACAAACCTAAGATGATTTTAATTGTCTATAACGAATTCATTAGTGCCTTAACTAAATGTGGGTCAGATTTAGTAAATATCAAGAAGTCATTAGTAAGGGCTAAATTGTGAATACCTAAGTTATTGCATTTATTGTGAAACTTGAACTTCTTTTTTAAATTGATAAAATATTTCATTAGCCTAAAAAGAACTTCCCTACAAAGGAAAAGGAGATAAGGGGATAAATGATCATCTTGCCTAATAACCTTGGCACTTTTTTTTAGTTTAGTAGAAGAGTCATTTATCAAAAGGAGATAAGACATAGTAGAGATACATTAATGTATCCAATCAACATATCTTGAAAACCAAAAGCTTGTAAAGTTTAAATAAGGAAGGAACAATCAATATAATCATAAGCCTTTCTAGATTAGCCTTAATTGCAAAACTGTAACATCCCGTCATCGATAGGATGGGTACAGTTCACCTTATACGCATTCTGTATACGTATTCTGCATATGCATTCGTAGCCTCTACATCATTAGTAAATGTTTAGCATTGCATAAACATATGTATGTACATGCATGTATGACAGAATTCTGATTTGCTTGTGATATTGGAGACTTTATGATTAAGGTTAAGTGTGCTTTGATTTGTGAATTGGAGAATTTGTGATTTATTGTAAATTGTGTTATTAGTGAATTTGATCTTTTAGAGCTTTGATTTATGAAATTGGAGAGTCAAATTGAATTTAGGAATTGAGAATCGAAGATCGGAGTATGTGATTAGATGTTTTCTAATTTTGTGGATTTATGAGAATTTTTCTGGAATTTTCGGAAGATTAGATCCGGACCGGAAAAATGGCTTAGTGACTGATTAATTGCGATTTCGGTTCCGAATTTGATTGAAAATTGATATGAGGTAATTTAAAATATGATTTGAGGAATTAGGGTATGAACCATTGGAATTCGGGAGAAATTAGAATTAGAAATTGGATCGAGGTTGTTCGGATTGGACTTGTGGCAAATGAACTTGCCAAACAAGCCTTAAATCCTTAGGTTTATAAACCTTTTCTTTTGAAATCATTGGTCCACGATGCTTGCTTTGTCTGAGAAAGAAAACCTTGAAGTTCCTCCTTCCTCCATCGTGATTTCTTCCCTTGGTTTCTTCTTGGTTCCTTCTTGCTAGTTGCTTCTTCTTCCACCCTTAAATCATTTCATTTAGTTGTTGTTGAAGAAGATGAAGAGATGTTTTGCTTTGGGTGTTGCCGTGGGTGGTGTTTGAGTTGGAAGTTAGAGATTTGAAGTGGTTTTCAAAGGTTAAAGGCTTTAATCAAGTAAGTGTCTACTTATTTATGTTTTAAATAGTTAGATTTGAGCATTGAATTAAGGTATAAATTGTTTGGAAAGTTTTAAGTTTTCGGATGATTTAGGTTTTAAGGATTATGTGGATTTTGATTTGGGTGTTTAAGGAATATTGGTTATTTGGTAGATTTGAGGTTAGGAAAGAATTGTATTAAGTGTAGAATATTGTTTTGGAGTGTTTAGAATGGATTAGGATGGTTTTATATTAGAAAATCTGGGAATTTCTGGGTTTCGGGCGTGAATCTGAGGTTGCACGCCGCGACGTGTGATGAACATACCGCGGCGAGCAAATCAGCGTTCGCACGCCGCGGCGAGCGGATGAACCTCACACGCCGCGACGATCGAAGATGCACGCTGCGGCGAGCGCTAAGGATCACGCCGCGTAGAAGGGAAAACCGCATGCACTGCGACGTCAAGAGAGACGTCTCGCCGCGGTGAGCGATCTCACGTCGCAGCAAGGACGTCTGTTTTCTGAAGGAGAAGTTTTGTGTTTTAAATGATTTTGAGGTTATTTGATTAATGATTGAGGGGTGATTAATTGATCTTGATTTAGGGACTACGAAATTTAATTTAGTAGAAAAGAATTTCGAAAATTTAATTCGGTGGTTCTCGAAATCGGATGGCAATTGAATAGTGAATTTGATTCTTATTTAAAGATAATTCCTATGTCTTAAAATTTGACTTTGGAGGATATAGAACTTAGTCATTTGACATATGGTATTAGCAATTGCTATGGATTAGAGTGAAATGCGAAATTTGCGATGATTCGGAATTAGGGTCGGAAATGTCATAACATGCATAGTACGCAAATCTTTCGATATATTTGCATCCTTGATTATTGAAATTGGTAAAATTAGTGATATTCGGATATTATGATTTTTTATAGAGGCTCAAGTGGAGCGTCGATCTTCTAACGCGGCGGAGACTTCCTGGCAGTAGCTCGGAAGTTTAGAGGTGAGTAACCTAGTTGGTTCCTCAATCTCTGGCGTGTTAAATGCTTTGTGTGAACTATCTGTGAGTATGATTGAG
>JANJEY010000004.1:45732022-45743781 GCA_024703695.1 Erythroxylum cataractarum | reverse complement strand
TTTCTTATAGTTATTGCTGTAGTTGTTGGGAACCGATCCGAGACTACAAAACGAAACGCGGAGAACAAAACGAAAGCAGAAGCAAATCGAAATCAAATATGAAAACGAACGAATATGAATCCAATCAAAGCAAAAAAACGAAACATAAGGCGAAATCAAATCTGATACGAATCGAATCACAAATCGGAAGCGAATGACTCGAAAGCAGAAACATAAATCGGAAGACAAAGCAAACGAAAGCGAAACCCGATCTTGAAACGCAATTATCGAAGAAAACGTCGTGTTGGATACCTTAGACTAAACTATCCGAAATCGGTCTAAAATTTTTTCTTTTTTTCATTTCTTTCATCTTTATTCGATCTCATTCAAAAACAAAACAAATAATTCCACTTTTGGAAATTCAACCTTATACAAAACTCAATCATATTAATCTTCTTAACAATCTACTTATCCCATAATTCATCTTTTAATCAAACTTATTTATCCTTAATCTCATAGTAATCTAAAAAATACTTGATTCTTCTTATTCATCATTTTTCAAACTTATTAACAAAAACCTTATTCTTATTCTTATTTTTTTTTGTTATAGAAATTTCGGCAGCATAACGGCTGCATTTTAACTAACCCAAAACCTGCAAAGTGTAAAACTCACTTCTATAAATCAATCACTCGATCATCAAAATCCACCGGACCCTCCGTCCGGGATCTCAGTAAACACAATCATATATCTAGTACTTCACATATCACAAATCATCCATATTCAATCCACCATTTTTAGAATTTTACAATACATCACAACCATTTATATACACAATTTCATAATTCACATACATCAATAAATGCTTGCTATACATTATGGCAATTCAAGCCATATACAAAATTAATACCAAAAACCCAATTTACACAAAAATCCAAACGATACAAAATCGAACCAAACATCTTGACATTCTTTCATCTGATCTCCGACTCAATTACCTGGAGATGGGGATGAAAGGGAGTGAGCACAAAGTTCATGGATAATATGTTTATAAATTGAATGGTAAGCGAAAACTTTTGCAAAAATATTTTTGCCTTTTATTTCAAAAGTTTCTCAGTAGAAAATTTTGCAAATTTCTTACTTCTCAATCTTTTTAAAATCATTTCTAAAATAATTTTAATCACAGCACTGCTGAAAATCCACAAATAGCTTATTTCTCAAAAAAAAAATTCCACATTTTTCACTTTTCATGAACAAAATCAAAATCATGTAAATCTTAATTTCTTTCATATTCTTAAACATCATTCAAATCATGCAATGCATCACACTTATAAATGGTTTGGCTCGGTCCAAAACAGAACGTACTGCACATTCCCGCATAGCGGTCTTGTGTAGCCGTGAATGGAAAGTACTACACCTTCTCGCATCGCGGTCCAGTGTAGTCGTGACTTATGGGAGTCCGAGATCGGAACTCCAGTGCCACTAGCGGGCAGGCGGGAGAAGCCTTTAATTAAAAAAAGACACTGCACTGACTCACTTAAGGGACCTAACCAAACCCATATAACACATATTCATGCTTGAAAATCAAATTGCTCGAAGACATAATTTCTAAAACTCAATTTTTCATATTGTGTCATACTAGACTCCTTAACTTTCACAAAAACACATACTTTCACATAACAATTTTCCATACACATTATATAACTACTAAATGCAATCACAATTCATGAATCAATTTCATAATAATTATAGACATATTTGATTCATAACAATTCATAAACCAAGTATGCAATACTTTAGGTACTTTATCAAAATCGTTCATAAATAGCAATGCAACCAAAGTGTCAATTTTCCTAATTAACAAAAATCTTCAAAATTTATCAAATCATTGTTAACCTTTATAACAATTTTCATAATTACAGAATAATTACATAAAATTTCTCAATTTATAAAAACATTTTCAAACTTGTAACAAATTTTCTCAATTTTTTTCTCAAACACAATAGATTTAACAAATCGCAATCATTTCAAAATCAATGTATTTAGATCATATGAAAACAAAAGTTATAACCATTTTTCCTTTCTTGAATTTTCTAAAACACACAATATACTTATAATTCAAAATGTAAACATATTACCCAACTCGAATCGATGCTAGAAGCTTGTCCCTAGCTTCAATTTGACCTTTGCTTCTTTCGTTCTTCCAAATTAAAATTACCTCATTTTTCCACCAATTTCGGATTTGTTGGGTTTGAAAGGAAGCTTGTACCCTCTTCCATCTTTTCCCCCCTAGAATCATCAAAAAATTGTTCTAGAAAGCTCCAAAAATCCGAAAACCTAAGCTTTGCTCTTCTTTCTTCCTCATCCGAATACCCTCTCATTTCCTCTCTTCTTCCTTTGTTTCTTTTGTTCATAAGTTTCGGCTCCTCTTACCAAAAA
This sequence comes from Erythroxylum cataractarum, assembly GCA_024703695.1. NCBI lineage: Eukaryota > Viridiplantae > Streptophyta > Magnoliopsida > Malpighiales > Erythroxylaceae > Erythroxylum > Erythroxylum cataractarum. The sequence continues at coordinate 45,741,365 of JANJEY010000004.1, read as the reverse complement.
CGACCACCAACTCTTGCTTTTTATATGGCCATGTCATTAATGAATGGCTAATGACCAAATTGCCCTTCCATTTAAGCCTAACTTCTTAATTCCTTATATGATCTTCCAATTTTACCCTTAATTCATACTTAACCTTAGGACATTTTTCTCACATCAAATTGAAGGAATTTGCTAAAACTTCCTTCTAGAGAAATGTTCCTCATTGTCTTAATTTCATAACGCCACTAAGATCATTTAATTTGGTGCTCTACATCAAAAGTTATAGTCCAAACATTTCGGACTGTCCTTTCGCTAAAATATTTTTCAACACTTTATTTCCATCTGAAAATTGACATTCTTAAATACTAAATTGAAACTTGATTTCTTCATAACAATTGTAGCCCTACTTCTCTAGTTTAATCCAAATCAAGAACCACCTCATTTGGACAACTAGAACAAAATTTATGGCCAAAATACTTTCATATGTTCCTAATTCCAAGACTGAAACTAATCCGAACTTCAATTCAGAAATTGAAAATCTTAGGGGCTCAATTGAAATTTAATTTCTTCATATGACTTGTATCCCTATATCTTAATTTTATCATGCCTCAATAATCAGTTAAATCGGATTACCACAGATCGAGAATTTATCAAAATACTGAACTATGTTCAGAAAATTTCTCGGCTTACTTTGATTTAAACAATCTTCCTTAATTAAATCTTTAAAATTCATAATTATCCATGGACAGATAGAGAGATGTCTTAGAAATCCAAGGCTTTGAAAATCAATTCAATCGGATGTCGGACGGAAAAGATATAAGCAAAAGATTGGACAAGATCAGATGAAGAAGGAAAAATAGCAAAATTAGAAGGAAAACAAATCGTTCTGATTTTCATAAGACGAGAGCGTATTTAAAGAAAATCACCTTAGTCCTTATTGGTTAAACTTCTTTCTCTAATACAAAACATTAAGCTCTATGTCTCTTGATCATTTTGAAGAAAGGATCATTCCAATTGGAGCTCTACTGCTCAAGATATACTTAAAAATCCAACGTATGTCGATAACCCTGTTATGCTCTTCCAATCTACCCTTCAATATCTTCAATCAAACTTTTTCAATTCAACTCCAAATAATACAAATTTTCATGGAGATAAGGATACATGTCTTAGAAATCTATTGGTCCAAGAATCACCTCAATTGGAGGTCGTATGAGTGAGTTATGCCTAAAAAAATAACCCATACTTAAACCCTAAATCTATTTGTATCTCTCTTGGCGAAATCGCCATAACTTTCAATCTAGAAGTCGGATTGATTTCTTTCTTAGACCATTTGAAAGTAGACTTCTGGATCTAAAACTATTATGAAAATCAAAAAATCAGATTCGGCCTTTAAAAGTGTCAAAAATCGCGATTTTCACAAACTGACCCGTGAACGTGAAACGGCCTTGGAAGCACCATTTCATCCGAGAAAGTCCGTTAAATGGACACGTGCAAAACAAGGGGTCCTGTTGACCCGAGAAGGTCCGTTAAACGGACTTCCATGTCCGTTTAATGGACATGGGTTTTCCAAAACCCCTTCAACCTTCTTCCATTTCTTCCAACAATCATCCTAACACTATATACACTTATGATCTTCACAAATTCACTTATTCAAAAACATAAATACTTCATAACAATCCAAATAACAAGTTCAATTCATAAGCTTTTCAAATCTCAACTTAATTGGTTCTTCAAAACCTCAAATTTCAAACATACATCAAAGCTATCACAACCACAAATCTTATGCAACATCATAACTTGCATCAATCATACTCTTAACTCCACTCTCGAAAACTTGCATACTTGGTATCATTGTAAAGATAAAAGAACAAGATACAACTTCGAAGAAGGCAACTTTGGCCAATTCTATTTTAATTATTCCTGAATTTCCCTTAAATCAGCATACACATTTTTCTCCTCATGCAAAACTTAACATTCATGGCAACTTCATTTATTCTATTTCAACCTCATTCAACAATTCAGTTTTCCATTGGAATTTATCCAACACTCAACCTTAATTCATATGATTTATCTTGTCATTCACCAAATAATATCTTACATATATAACCATTGTTCATGCGTAAGTTTTCTCAACTCATCATCCATACATAATTCACATTCCAATTTCATAATCATCTATAACACAATTCACATACATAAATACTCATTTAATTTCATTTATTATTTCCAAATTTTCACTCAAAGATCGGGGTCCAACAGTAACAACATATAGAAAATTGACCTCTCGATAAGGAACACTTCAACTACTCTGAAAGAGATTTTCAAATTTAGAAGCACAATTAAACTCCACATTGGCAAGAAAGTTGGTAATGGACTAAAATTTTTTTTGGTATGATAATTGGATTGCAGAAGGACCTCTAATGAATGTAGGAGATTTACAAGCTTTAAGAAGTAAAATACATGAAAATCATAATGTTGCAAATGCTTTACCATACAAGAATGAGATTCTGTTAAGAGTTTCTAATAGGAATATGCAAAATTAGCTTTAATAGACTAGTGTTACATGAGAACATGGAAGACAAAAACTAATGTTCTCCATCTAGCAATGGGATTTTCAATAATGCATCAGGTAGAAAGCTAGTTCAACATAATCTCAATTGTACTTGTACTCAATGGCATAAACTTCTTATTGAAAGTTTAATTTCCTTAGAGCTGTCACGACTCTACGGAGAGCCATTAAAGATAGATTACCACTATTGAGAGACTGAACAAGTTTACATGTATGACAAATTGGAGTATTCTATATAAATGTCATCTCATCTATTTTTCAAATACAACTTCACCAGGGAAGCAGGGAGGCTAATATTACACAAATGTGCTATTAGTAACCCCCTGATATTGACAACAAATTGTCATTTGTTATTCGAATTTGCAACATATCAACAAAGACATTAAATGGTGTTTCTACATTGCTTTTTCTTATCTTGTGTTCAACATATGGGATGAAAGAAGTAGGAGAATTTTCTTTCCCGAAGGAGTTCTTAAATGTTATTAGCCTAGTCATCAAGTTATTTGGTGATAAGCCTTCTTTGGTTTCAAATTGTATTGATATGTATAGGTACTAGGAGATTGTTACAAATTGTTGGCATTTTAAGTAGCATAACTTTCTAACTTGGTTTTGGAATTCTCATCCCCTTGGTGAGATTATAGTTCATGTTGTTATGCCTCTTTTGGTTTAATTCAATTACTTTTTCCAAAAAAATAAAAATATAATGGATCACTTGTAAAGAATGATTAGTAAGATAAAAGATAATTTTATTAAGTTGGACTTTATTGTAAAAATATGAATAACTTTAGGAAAAATATATGATATTTAATCAATAATGACTAATATTAGATATTGATATTATTAAAATGTAATTAATTCTATTTTAAGTAAATTATTAAGAGGAAAAACTTTATTATAAATAGGTGTAAGATCGAAAGTAACACTAAGATCAAATGTAATACTCTTTATCTTATTCTTTTATATATTACTTATACAGTTCTTTTAACTTGTTTGCATGAATATGATTAAAAGTAAGATTCTTCTGTAGTTAAGGTAATTTTCATATAATTTACAAATTCGAGGAAATAGTATAAATTGAAATCAAACTTTATAATAAATACTAAATAATTATTTATTATATTCATGAATTAAAATTTTTAATTTTTGAGAAATCTAAAAAAAATTAATTTTCTTTTGCTCATGTGGAAGGAGATTATGACTTGATTTCATTCACCGTGTGTAAAAAAAGGGGGGAAAATACGGATGCAATGAGTTGGATCAGAATATGAAAAAAAAATATAATAGATAATTTAATCCCTAAAAAAAGACAAAAAGTTTGAAATGATAACTCAAAAGAGGAGTCACGACAGTGTTCCTTTAGGCCCTGTTTAGTTGAGGGTTAGAGATAGAAGATGATAGAACGTAACATGCTTCTATCGTTTGGTTGAAGGTTTCATAATAGAATGAAAAAAAATAGGATAGAAGTGGAGGGTTTTATATTACATTCCATTCCATCCTAAATAGTGAAAATAAGAAAACTTCCGATTCGGGATATTTAGGATGGAATGTAAACTAATAAATATATACTACCTAATATACTCTCAATATTTCTTCTTAATACCAACTATAACCAAGTCATAATATTAATGTATTAAATAGAATATAATAATATTTAATATAATAAATTTTATTAAATAATTAATAATAATTCTATATATTTAATAATAAAATAAAAATTATATTTAAAAAATATTTTTTATTTATATTTATATAGAAATATATACAAACAGTTAAAGAATAATTTTTAATATATTTTTATTAATTAAATAAAAATAAAAAATAAATTATTTTTAAATACAAATTACATAGAATAAAATAAAATATATTAAATAATTAATAATAATAATTTTATATAATTAATAATAAAATGTGTTCTTTAATTGTTTGTATATATTTCTATATAAATAAAAATAAAAATAAATTATATGTATATATAAATCACATAGAATAAAATAAAATATATTAAATAATTAACAATAATATTTTATATAATTAATAATAAATTGTATATAATTAATAATTTAATAAAATTTTTAATAAAATTTTTATTAATGAAAATAGAAAATGTATAAAAATTATTCTTTAATTGTTTGTATATATATTTTATAAATAAATTATTTTTAAATATAAATCAAATAAAATATAATAAAAAAATAAAATATATTAAGTAATTAATAATAATATATTTATATAATTAGTAATAAATTGTATATAATTAATAAAAAATAATAAACCTCCTATAACAATTATTTTAATATAAGAAATAACAGTTATTTATTATATATTACATTTCATTCCATCCATCTTCTAAACAACATTTTATTACATTACATTATAAACTCTTTCATCCCTGCAAATAATTTTTCACTATATTACATTTCATTTCATTATTACATTACATTACAATATCAACTATTCCATTCTTCTCAAATAATTTTTTATTATATTTCATTCTATTTCATCGTATAACGTTTCATTTCATTTCTATTTTATTTCGTTGAATGACATCCTATACTTAATTATTAACCCAAATCTCCCACCATTTTGTCTTCAATCGAAAGCCACGTATGTCTTTAAACCCTGAAACCCTTCCAACCGAAAACGCTTTCATTTCCGTTTTATAATGACCACATGACTATCAAGCCCGGGGTGTTTGTTTTAGTTTCTTCTCTTTTCTGTAACTCAAGACAAGACAATGCCTCCTAAGCGCCCATCCGGATGGACAATCGACCCTGACCTGGAAGAAATCGACCTTGACCCCTCCGATTTCACATCCTCTCTCCCGCTTAAGAAGGTCCCTAACGGCGACGTCTTCGAGGCTTCTCGTGCTGGCGACGTCGACCGCCTCAGATATCTCCTAGAGTCCGGAGTCAACGTCAACGCGCGGGACCAGTGGGACTCAGTCGCTCTTTACTATTCTTGCCTCGCCGGCCACCTTGATGCGGCCCGCATGCTGCTGGAAAATGGGGCCATTTGCTCCGAGCACACCTTCGACGGCGACAGGTGTCACTATGCGGCATTGAACATTAAAGTCAGGAAGCTTTTGAAGGCTTTCGAGGCCCGGCCGCCTCCTTTGCGCCCTTTGTCGGCGGCGCTTCGAGAGACTTTCTTGTCTTCTTCGACTAATATAGCTTTTCTGAAACAGGCCGGGGGTGGCTTTAAGGACCCAGGTTGGTTTTTTATGGATAGGTAGCTGTTTGTTTTCATTCCCGTTTGTTCAAATTGGTTACTCTCGCTCGTGCTCTTGCTTTGCTATTTTTGGCAGCTGACAGTCGTATTGGAGAAATGTTAACCGATTCCGCTATTCTGACGTTCATATTTTTTTTTCCCTTTCATCGGGAATGGCGGAAACGTTGCAATTTATTTGCTATTAAATGTTGGATGAATTTATAGTTACTGAACTGGTTTAGTTAGAATTTGAGTGTATTGTACTGTGATAGTAGTTTGAGATGACTGATGCTTTTCTTCTAGCGCTGTTGAGGTTTGTGTTTGTCAAAGGATAAGTGGAAAGTCTAAAATGAACTGATCTTGGCATCAAATGCTCATTAATCTTGTTTATTTCTTGGGAAATGCGTGGGTGAATGTGAAAGTTAAACTCCTCCAGTGCTTGTTTTCAAGGTTAAGAAATAAGCTTAAAACGAGAGTGTAGAATCTGGATAAAATGGACCCCTTCAAAGAAGGCTTGTTGACAGATGTCTGGTTCAGAGTATTCATTGGTGGGATGAAGCTGCATTCATGGGCTATAGAAGGTTCGTGATTGCGTTGTGCCTCCTACAAAAGGTTATGGAGAGCCCAAATATTGCCATTCTTGTGACAAGGACTGAATTTTCTGTTCAAGAGCGAAGCCCAAAAAAAATAGAGATACAATATTTGCTTATGAGTTTATGCTTTTCCGGTGATGATGTGAAGATTGAAATTTAACTGTCAAGTTTTGCTTGTTGTAAAGATTATTACTTCTTGTGTCAGAAAACAGCGTGCCCTTATTTTTTTTCAGTGGCTGTAATTCGGAACGTGGAAATATTGCTGTGAAGACTGCATATGGATATTTGTCAGGAAACAGCAAGCAATTATCTTTTTTCAATGGTTGTAATTTGGAATATACTAATGTTGCTACGTGATCTTTTAATTTTCTGGCATTTCTTTTTATCCAAATTCATACAGATTTGACGAGTTATATGTGATGTTATTGACTAGGTGTTCATTCAACTGGCATATCCAATTCCAAGCACTTCCCTTCAGATGTGGTATTTTTTGTACAAGGTAGGCCTATTGAAGCTCACAGAGTTATTTTAAGTGCCCGGTCAGAGTTCTTTCAGAGAAAGTTTGAAACTGATTGGAGAGCTCGCAGTGAAGTGAGATTTGCAAAAGAAAAGTTATCTTATCCTGCTCTGTACAGCCTCATCCATTTCTTTTACTCCGACAGACTAGAGGTTATGGTAGATGACATGGAAGATCTTGCCAGGATCTGTAAAGTTTGCAAGTGTAAATCCTTACAGAGAATTCTCGAGAAAGAGTTGATTCACCAAAAATATGCCGATTACAAAGCATTGAGAGATTTAAACAATTCTCAGAAACGATTTATCTTACATGGCATATCACTTCCTGAGGAGGATCGGCTTCCTTCTACCTTGCATAGGATCCTTCAGAGTTCTCTTGCCAAATCCATTGTGGAAAACCCAGAAAAGGGTGTTGATGAATTAGTATCTCCTTTTGGGGCAATGAAGATCAGTCATTTTGTGGACGATCTTGCAGACATGTGCATTAGGGTTGATAAGAAGATCCTCCGTTGCCATCAAGTGATTTTGGCTGCAAGGTCGGAGTACTTTCGAGCAAGATTGTCCCGTATTAAGGATTTTCATGAAGGAAATGATGAGTTCACTCATGATGCTTTACCATGTCTAGTGGAACATGATTTGAGCATGGAGGCATTGAAGAAAATGCTAGAGTATATGTAAGTTGATTCCAACGTTTTCTTTATATGATTAAGCTGTATTTTAAATCATATTGATGTTAAAATATTTGTAAGTTGGTTCCCTGGTTTCAAAATTATTGTTTATGTTATGGGAATTGAACTTTGTAGATTCATTACTCTGAGTTTCTTCAACCAGAGATGTCTTGCCTACTTTCTACTTTCTGAATAATTTGTATAGGCAAATCACCTACGAATTTATTATCAACTTGGTTGCAGTTTCAATTAGATATTATTCTTGTAAAATCTCTACAATAATAGGAGTTATTTCAACCAACTGTTTGGTTTAGGTACACTGATGGTTTAAAGGACATACATCCAGACCAGGTATACTGCACGGTTGTTGTAATTGCTTGTGGCCTTTGTAATGGTTTTTCATTTTTTCTAATAGTTTGAAGAATTCATTGCATCTATTTGTGCAGGCAGAAGAGATGTTTGATGTTGCTTCTAGATATCTACTATTTCCTCTTAAGCGTGCTGTGGCAGATGCACTGTTGCCTCAATTGGAAATGGTCTCTCCTGCCGAAGTGTGCCACTGGCTGATGATGGCAGACATGTAAGATGTTAAGCTTGTGTTTTTTTTCTTTTTCTTTCTTTTTTTGGGTCATGGGACACTACTCGAGTTGGCAACTGAGGATTGTTACATTTATGGACTTGAGATTTGAACTCAAAGATTCCTTTTGAACCGATGGTTGGGGCCCAAATTAATTCAGCTGGCTGCTTTCTGTAATGATTTTAAAGCTCCTGTTCTATCTTTTTTTTGGTCTATGGGAGAGAAAACAAAAGAAGTGCTTTGAACTTTCCTTGGATCACCACATTGAGGCCATTTGAACAGGATCTTATTTCGGTTTTGGTGATTGAATTATTCTCTGGCTCAACTTATAGCCGAGGTGGTTTGTGGTAATAGTTCTTGTTCTGTTATGCAGGTACGGTGTTTTCAAGATCCGTGAATATTGTCTCGACAGAATAGCTTGCAATTTTGAGACATTTGCCGATACTTGCGAGTTCCGAGCAATGCTCTTAACACTGCCTCCACCATCAGGTGATTCCTCACTTCGTACCTCGGTTCCAAGTGCTCCAGGAGCTGTGATAAATACAGACCAGGATAATCTTCTTGATGATTTGCGAGAGAAATGGCTTGAAGCTGAAGGTGCTGAGCTTGACAAGAGAGATGAAAGTGCATTGATATTTGATAAGCGCCTCGAGATGCTTATGCTAGTGGCAGAGAAAGAAAAATCAGAAGCTGTCATAACTGACATGGAGGATTTGTCAGCATGATTTTTGTTACTTCTTTTCCCATATCCGCACACAACAGTAAAAAGAATACAAATTCACACGTTATTGTACACATACCTTAAATAAATGTTTGTATGTATCATATATTTGTAAGAAAAATTAGAGGGGGTCAAAATTGTTTGAGGGTTTTATACTGGTTTGTGTTTGAAACGTCGGTCACCTTAAGGGAATGATGTGGGGCAATTGCAGAAAAGGAAAAGATCGGTTCAAATTAATAATTTGTCTTCCTACCAACATTACAAATATCGTATCGGATTTAGTATTGGATCGAATTCTAGTACGGTAATATACTAGTATTGCTTAACATTGTTTCAAGTAATTTTTAAAATTTATAAAAGTTGAAATTTTAAAAAAATTACAAAATTGTAAATTGTTATATTATACAGTTGTACGGTATATTTTTTAATATGTCTTTAAAAATTATAATAATAAATAATAATCACAATTTTAATTTAATTTATAAAATTAATTTAATAATTATTAATAAATAT
>JANJEY010000004.1:45663171-45690661 GCA_024703695.1 Erythroxylum cataractarum | reverse complement strand
CTGTTATATTGTGATTTAACTACTGCGATGCCATGTGGATATTAGTAGAACTGTTCTGGTAGTGCACCTTTATCGTGGGATACATGTCGGGCATCCCAATGTGTACCCTACGGTGATGGGGCGCTACAAATAATGATATCTTCATTACCTCTATAGGGAGTGTGCATAGCAAGGTTCTGCAAGTTAGTAGTCACACGGTGAGAGGCTCCAGAGTCAAGAATCCACTGATCTTGGTTTGAAGCAGCAGCATAGCTAGCTCTTAGTGGTGCAGAGTGGGAACTAGCAGAAACAATTCGGAATGAAGGACAACGCTTTGCACTATGACCCTACACTCCACAAATCTGACACTTTCCTAGGTATGACCTTGCTTGATACTGAGAATTGGACTGAATCCAATTATTGTTGTTAGCATAGGAGCTATGTGGCAGAGACTACATCTGTCCATAGGATGGTTGAATATTAGCCTGATTATTGTGCTGAAAATTCTAATGATAAGTATTCTGATAGTGTTGATGGCGCCATCTATTCACTTCCTGATTGTGCTCAGTTTAATGATTATTTTTACCTCCTGATGTGGTTGTGTAGTTTACTATTGCTAGGAAATGATTAGTGACAGGTGTAGGGAGCTCAGCTTCAGCAGTGATGAGTTTCTCATGCAACTCATCAAATGAGATAGGCGTATCTCTAGCATTGATATTATGAATCACTTCACCTTACTCTTCACCTAGTCCTTCAAGGACTTTATCAGTGATATCTTCTAGGTCCATCGGAGCTTTCAGAAAAGCAAGTTCATCAGTTTTGGTCTTGATGACCTGCATATATTCAGTAATGGACATCTGCCCTTTGGTAAGTTTCTTGAGCTGAGTTTTTACTTGCTTTTGTTTGCGTCTTATTACTTATGCATAAGTTTTGGCTAGAATTTCCCAAGCCTCTTTCAAGGTCTTTGCAGTTGCAATAAATGGTATTACAGTTGGTGATAAGGCACCAATTATAGCATTCAAAGTCAGTTGGTCTTGTCAAATTCAAAATTGATAGTTTGGGTTTTGTATAAGGATGTCATTGGTGGTGATGGTGGTTGAAGGACAGCTCTTTGTACCATCGATATAACCTTGTAAATCATAGCCTATAAATAGACTATTGAATTGCATTCTCCAAGCGAGATAATTGGTTAAAGTGAGTTTCAAAGGAGCTTGAGCAGCTAGGTTAATGGTGATAATCTGGTGGGATTCATCGATGATAGGATTGATGATTGAGGCAATTGGGGTTGGGATCGAAAACAAAAGATGTTATTTGAGGCTCTAATACCCTATAAGATATAGAAGTGTATGGGAGAATGAATGATATATGCATGTATCAGTTGACTGTTTATATACACTTACAATTGAATAATTTGAATATTCAAAACTAAGGCTATTTATTCTTAAGATTATGTATTCGAATTATTTTGAGAAGATTACAATAAATCTATTTAAACTTGATTCTGTCATTATTTCATTATCTTTATTTGGGTTGTGGACTTGGGCTATTGCAGTAGATAGGTTTGCAGGCTTTATCCCTAACAGGGCTTATAATATGAATTCAACAATCTTTTGGAGTTCATTAGGACACCAAGGTACCTAATTGGTAATCTTCATAGCCTAATATCTCCAAGATTTTTTTCCTTGATAGGATCTCAAACACCCCTATAAAAACTGTAGTTTTGTTTATGCTCACTGTCAAACTTGAGGTAGATGAGAATTGTTTTAGTACTCTCTGGATGGCTTTTAATGAGTCTTCATCCTTTTTACGAAATATAAGTAGATCATTAGCAAAACTCAAATGATTGAGGTGGAGTTTCTTACACTTTAGGTGAAACATTAACTCGTATGATTTGGCGGGTTCCTTCAACAACAAGAAGGACAAAAAGGTGTGACATGTGGATACCCTGTCTTAAGCTTTTCCTCTACAGAAGTATCCTTTAGGACCTCTATTATTCATTATCAAGAACTTGGTTGTTTCCATATGGACCATTATCCAGTTGATAAATTGTTGACAGAGTTCCTCTAGCACTAATTTAATGAACCTCTAATTTATAGAGTCGTATTCTTTGTGTAAAACAATTTTGAAGGTACAGCTTGGGAATATGTTCTTGGGCCATAATTCTTGATAATTTCTTGGCTAAGTAAAATATTATGCAACAAAGATTTTCTTTTAACGAATGCACTTTGGGTTTCCTCCACTATCAAGGGCAAGGTAGCTTTAAGCCTTTTCGAAATGATTTTTATAATGATTTATATATCACTTCCATAGTATTGATTTGACTTAAAATCTTTCTTGACTAAAAAAAACTCTTTAATGGTTTCTACTATATTATTCCCTATAATGTGCCAACATTTTTTTAAAAAGCAAGAGTTAAATTCATTAGGCCTAGGAGCTTTATTGTTTTTATTGATAGTACTGTTGCATTAACTTCCTCATTAGTTACCTGCCCTGTCAATTTAGAATTTATCACTTTTGACACGAGGTTGCATATGTAGAGAGGGTATATTGCTAGTTATTAAGTAGATCTTATCAATTTACCTACATCTCTAAAAGAAAACATATCAATTTACCTACATCTCTAAAAGAAAACATGCAAATAATGGGAGACTCACTCTCTCAACATACCTATTCTTCGAAATTTGATTATGTTAACCTATTTGACAATTTTATAAATATCCAACAGCCATTAGTTTATATCTTACCATCAATCGATTGGTTGTACTTTTTGTAACATAATTATTTAAATATATTCTTTATATTATACATATTCGTTCAATTAATTAATGCATAAGATAAAGTCTATGAAATAAATGTATATTACAAATGAATTTTTGATATAAGGTCTATGAAATAAATTTATATTACAAATGAAATTTTGATGAGATCAAAAGTGAGATATTCATATTGCTTTTACATATTATTTTTAAATTATTCTTAATTATTGTTTTATTGAGATTAAATGTAGGGTTCGTGAACTCTGGCCACGCGGCCCCGCCCTGTAGGATCCATGAACTCTGGCCATGCGACCCCCGGTCAGATCCGGATACTATGGGCCCGCGATCTACAGTCAGTATTGGATCCAGACACTCTGGGCCTGCTATCAACTGTACAGTGAATGTATTGTCCCCTCTGGTACTCGAACTTGAGACCTCAGGGTTTTGTTTCGCTTAAAGCGAACGCCTCATACCATTGAGTCAGGCAAGAACGCTCGCACGGCAGGAAAAGATTATCTCCGGAGCTAGGAGTCTACTCTAACAGTCCTGAAAAATTAGTGATTTCTGATATTGTGAATTATTTATCGTGATGCCATGTGGATTATTAGTCAGATTTTCTAGTATAGCACCTTTATCGTGGGATACGTGTCGGAGCGACCTTCGAGCGTCCCGGTGTGTACCCTACGGTGACGGGGCACTACATTAAACTAATAAATCATAAAAAAGACTAGCACATATTATATTTCTCTGTTATAAAAGAAGTAGTTAATCTCATAAAAATTATAAAGATACTTAAACAAATATGTTAAGTTTAATTAGTCATACACAAAAAATATCAAATGAGCGAAAAGGTAATTTAATTAAGTTAGACTTAATTATAAAGTTTGAAAACTTTAAGATTAAATATGAGATATTTAATAAATACGGATTAATATGAGATATTATATTTTATTAGGACCAAAATGATATTTAATTACAATTATTGTTGTAATTATAACTAAATTTTAATTTAAATTTTATTTAAATTAAAAAATGAAAAGGTCCTAACCCACCTTTAGAGTTCTCGTAACTTATTCATGTAATTACCACTAGAGGTCAAATATGTGTGTGGCTCTCGTGGTGCAATTAATTGGTTTAGAAATTAGTTTAAGGGAAGCTATGGCTTTATAATAAGGTATGGATTTATTATTCATATTTTATTCTATTTTATGAACTAATCATGTTATAGAATTTAAATTGATATTGGTTTCAAGAAATCAAATAAAAGGTTTTGTTTTTCTTCCACTGCAAATAAGAATAGATCCCGTTTAGATTTTTCAATAATGGTATTAGTGTCATTTTTAATTACAAACAATGGTATCAGTGCCATTTTTTATTCTGTAATTTGATTGTTATTGATTATAAATTGAAATTGAGATTTCAAACCTTAAATCTAGACTAAACGAAATGGGTACCATACCATACTAGACTTTGGTACGAGTTGGTACTGACCGATATCAAACACTGTTCAAATACTAGTCATAATTTTAATTTTAAAAAAATTAGGATTAAATTGAAAAAAGCTTTAACTTGTCTCCTATAAAATAATAATTACCTATACATAAAAATGAATATAATGAAATTGTCCACAATTTATTCAATCAATAGTAAAGATATAAGTAAAAATGCATTAAATAATTTTTTATGTAATTAGACTTATACAAAGTGATTATATATTATATAACTAAATATATTAGTTTAACATAATTTAAATATTTTTAAATTTTACATATTTCATATTTACAATATATATACTTATTAGTGCATACATGTGAAAATTATTATAATAACTTTTGAAATAGTTAAAGATGATATTTGAAATTAAATGTACTTATTATAAATGCATATTTTTACTTTGAGTTATTCTTAATTTTATATTTATATGAGAGTTAAACCATCTTTTTTAATCTTAATCTATGATAAATATGTGAAAATAATATTAATAAAAATAAAGAAATATTTGCTATATAAAATTTATATTATTATAATTTTTTGAGATAGGAATGAATAAAGTAAAATATATATATATAGCTTAATATATTTGAAGGATTTTTAAATGGCTACACTTTTAAATGTCTTGATACAATAAAATTCACTGTTTTTTCATTCTCACTCATGCATTCATCGAGATCTTTTCAATCTCTTTAAATTTGGACAATAGCTTTTTCGGTTTCATTCTTATGATTTCAAGACTAGTTCATTATATGTGAAATCAACATCACTATCACCTTGTCTTTATCTTTGTCCATAAAGAACACATGAACTACATCTCCTTCCAAATCAACACTTTCATAATCACTTGTATCATCTCAATTGGTGGTTGTAAGTGCCTTGTTTTTACATTTATCCCTCTTCTCCTTCTAATCATTTATTTCATATTTATCGTTTTCTTTAAAGAGAGGATATTGAGACTTCATCAGTCTAGGTTTCCTACATTTAAAGCAAATAATGTTACTTGATTTGAATTTTGTCTCTATTTTATTTATTTTCTAGTTCTTTCTTTTTTAGGAGTTCTTCTTCAAGAATTTTTTGAATTTTTTAGTGATTAGAGCAATATTTTCTTTATTGCTTTCAGTCTCTTCCTCTTCACTTGATTATTCCTTTGAGGCTTTAAATGCTAAATTATTTTTCTTTGAAAGTGTTATTTCTTCTTATATCTCTTGGAGCTTATTTTGTACATAAGAAGAGATCTAATAAACTCCTGTAATGGTAGTAATGTTAGATCCTTGACTTCTTGTATGGTTGTCGCTTTACCTTCTTATATATTTAAAAGACTTAAGCAACTTTCTTGCTATTTAAATATTAGCTTAGATATTTCAAAGACCCTTGGGTAAATTGATAATATTGATAAATCTATAATTCAGGCTAGAAATTCTTTCATCATGCTTGATTTGAAATAATCCATGTTAGTTTGTTAGTATGCTAAATTTACTTTTCGTTACTTGATTTGTTCCCTCATGTGTAACTTTTAAAGTATACCAAATTTTGTGGGTTTCACACATAGAGACACTATTGAATTCCTTTCTTCCTAATGCACAAAATAGGATATGAATGGTTTTGTTTTTTTTTAAGGACATTAGTGTTTTTTATTTTGTTATTCAAGGAAATTAGTATATATTTTTATTTCATTCCTCTTTTGTCTTGAAAACTTTCCTATCACTTATAATTTTAGTAGGAATGAATGGACCATTTAAGAAAACTTCCTACAAATCAATAGTTTTGGCCATAAAGAAGAAATATATCCTTGTTTTCCAATAGAGAGTCATTTCTATTAAAAAGAAAAGGCTCTACTTGTTTGTCCCTATTAGTAAAAGATGACGAAGATGCCTTTTAATATGCCATTATTCATCTTTGCTACTGGATTTTGTTTAAAATGTTAGCCTTATAAGTTGACTCTAATACCATTTATTAGTTTTTAGTGACACCTAAGAAGGGGTGAATTGAATGTTTATAAAATTTTGAGAAAAAGTTAGCAAATTAAAATGAAAAGATCATAATTTATAATTGATGCAAGTATAAAGTAAAATAATGAATTTTAATAAAGCTTATGAGTAATTAAGTAAAAAAGTAAAGGAAGAGAGATGCAAACCAATTTATAGTAGTTCACCAAACAATCATTGCCTACATCCACTCCCAAAACTCTTTTGCATTTCTATTATAATTCTTCTTATAAGGAAAAAGAATAAGCTTTTTACAATCTTTTCTTAGCAAACAGGAATCCTTACAATATTTCTCAAAGGTGGAGAGGAACTTTAAGGAGACTTTGAACTCTTCCAAATACAATGAACGAGAACCCCAGTGGAAGCTTTCAAATTAAATTAGCTCTCTTTATCACTTTGATATTATTAAAAAGACTCAGCACTAAAAATGAGACAATAAGTGTGAAAATAATTGAGAACAATTAGAAATGTGGGTAAAAGGCCCTCAAGTGCTTCTTGATGCTAAACTTAATAAGAAAAAAATGTATCTATAGGATCTTAGGACCCATACTACAAAAGTTGTTTATAGAGATTGTCAACCAATATAACATATTGCTTGACCAATGTGTATTAAACAAACAAATTCACTAGCTATTGAGATATTGGTTTATCAAAGCATCTACTAATATTACTAAAAACTCTTGAAACATCAAATTTAATAACTTTAATATAAATTAGTTGGCCATTGACACATATACGTCAAATGATCTCCTTAAAACATGATTTTAATAACTTCAAATCCCCAAAATCATCTTGTTTAATATAATTATGATTTAAACACTTCCTAAAATATTTCTTAAAAGGTGTTTGAGAAATCAAGAGTTTTTTCTCTTAAAAGTAAAAGCTTTAACATATGTTGATGAATAAAAAAAATTGTGCAATAAAGTGATATGCAATGATTATGTATGGTGAACCTTTAAGATTGCCATGCTAACGAGGTGAGATTATAAATGATATTAAAATACAAAAAGACCTTAAAGTGTCTTATCCTTCTTTTGTTCATAACTTGACCTTTGCTTTGAAAGTTAAAGACTTCATCTCTTCTTTTATCATGTTCACAAAATATTTTCTTAAGTTATGCATGATATAATTGTTAGCTCCAAGTTTATTATTAATGATTTTGATGATAATTATATAATCTTTGAAAATTTAAATTTGATTTCTTTCCTTTTATAGGTAATGATATAATTCTTAAAAGGGTATAAAATCATAAGATAAACATTTCCTTTCTCTCTTGTAGGAACCTTCTTAATGAACTTCCTTATTTATTAAAAATGATTCCACAATAGCTCTGAGATACTGTCAAAACTTTTTTTCTTAACGTCTAGATACTAGAAGATTCCAGCAAAGATGATATCGAAGATTCCTCAAACTCAAAGTCAACTCATAATATAAGTGGAGCAACGTCTAGTAAAAGAAAATGTCTATTTAAGGAAGAGTCGCTGCATTTGCAAATACGTTAGAGTTTTGAAATACTTCAGTAGCATCAATATTCTCAAAAATCATATCTTTATCAAATTTCTTGTGCCTTAAAAAGTGAAAACACTCTATTGAGATATATTATCATTCCTTGAATTTTACATTGAGCAAACCTTATATTTAATTTTTTGTTAAGAGCCTATAGAGGCTTTTTAAACATTACGAGTGTGGAAGGTTGAAGAACTTTATAAAATATGTACTTGTGTTCTTGAAGAGATTCGTCAAAATTTACTACTTGGAGTTCTATAGTGAAATACTCAAGTTGGATACTTAGGGACTGGATGTAGGCTTCGTTATAGGCCAAACTAATATAAATCAATTGTGTCATTCTTTCTCTCTTCTTAGCTTTTAAATTTTCGCATTATAGTGTTTGTGTTCAATTTACAAGAGGCTCCTTCACTTTTAGAATATGCTCCTTTTGTTATAATATTACAAGAGGCTTCTTTTGTTTTAAACTTTTATAGGCTCCTTTCGATAACAAGCTCCTTTTATTTTAGGCCATAACAGGATCCTTTAGTTTTGAATGTTAACAGGCTCCTTTTGTTTTGAACGATTAATGCACTCCTTTCATTTTGAAAATTTACAAGCTCGATTCGTATTGAATGTTAGTAGTATCCTTTCATTTCATAAAACTTTAAGAGGCTCCTTTTATTTACAGATCTTTCTGTTGAAATTTAGCAGGTTTTTATCGTTTACAGGAATTGATAATAACTTGTAAAATTTTTAAGTCACACATAATTCACCCCACTCTTACGTGTATTTGCTTTATCATTTGGTATTAGAACGAGGTTTTATATTTATTGTGTTTTACAACACATGATAGATCATGGCAAACAATTTGAGAGTCTTGAAGGATAATCTGTCTCAAATTCTTCTTATTTCAATGAAAACAACTATTCATATTAAAAAGAGAGAATGACTATTTATCTTCAATCTGTAAATATTGAAATCTGGAAAGCTATCAAAGTTGGAGCCATACCTCCTGCTACTGACAACGTAAAAGTGTGGACTGATACTGATAGAAGAAATACACAACTGAATGCCAAAATAAGGCATTTTCGGATATGTGCACTATGTCCAAAAGAGTATGCAAAGATATCCGACTATTTTATAGTAAAGGAAATGTGAGACAAAATTCAAGTTACTTTTGAAGGAACAAATGGGTAAAAAAACATAGAATAAGTCTTTTAGTGCATCAATACGAAACTATTTGCATGAAACAAAGAGAAACTATAAACAAATTCTTCAGGCATTTCGACATCATCATAGCCTTAAAGAACTTGTGAAAGATATATCCTAATAATGAGCGTGTAACAAAGATTTTAAGGTTGCTTCCAAAGGAATGGAGATTTACGGTGACAGTTCTAGATACTGCAAAGGATTTTGACACTATTTCACTTGACTAGTTAAGAGAA
This sequence comes from Erythroxylum cataractarum, assembly GCA_024703695.1. Lineage (NCBI taxonomy): Eukaryota > Viridiplantae > Streptophyta > Magnoliopsida > Malpighiales > Erythroxylaceae > Erythroxylum > Erythroxylum cataractarum. The sequence goes on along the minus strand of JANJEY010000004.1, from coordinate 45,681,514 downwards.
AATTTGATGATGCATGAAGTCTAGTTTAGGCAAGATGAAAGATCTTCATATAGAAGAGGAATGACATTAAAAGTAGCTGATGAATCAAATCCATCAAACAGTGATGATAGCGACACTTACAAATAGATAGAGATGATGAATTCAATTTCTTGGTTAGAAAATATGCACGCTTCTAAAAAAGGAAGCTAATGAAGAAAAGAGAAGGAAACAAGAAAACTGGAAACAACAGGCTTCTATCAAAAGGTAGCAGCAATAGTAATAGATAAAACAATCAAATCATATTTTATCACTGTAAGAAGCCTAGACACACAAGATCAGAACGCCCTCTTCAAAAGCATAAAATAAAGAATAGAAAATCCAGAAAGCAATCTATGACTGCAGCTTAGTCAGATGAGAAATTTGAAAATTTTGAAGAAGAAGAGCCTAAAGAAGTCAGTAACATTTGTTTTATGGCTGAATCAGGAGATGATGAGGTATATTATTCTGACTCTGATATTGAAATTGATGAATTAAGAGATGCATATCATGAACTGTATGATCATTATAAAAAATTAACAGTGCAATATTTTAAAAAGGTTAAGAAGTCTAAAAATAATGATGCTTCCTTAACGAATAAGGTTAAATCATTATAATTTGAGAATAAAAATTTGTTGTTTAAAATCATGTCATTTGAAAATGAAAATAAGAAAAAAGTCTCTGAAAAGCGATTCTTACAAAAAAGCTAAGTAAGTTACAGAATGCATTGCTTGAAAATAATTCTGATAAGGTAAATTAATTAGAAGAAAAAGTTGCTATTTTAGAACCTGAAAAGGTAAAATTTACAAAAACAATTCTCTAGAAAAAGATCTTGCTAATTTTGTTGATGGAAAGAATAATCTTGATGCATTACTTAGGAATAGTAAAGGTATTTTTAAAAAGGTTGGAATAAGATATAATGACATTAATAATATTAGACCATACAAGAATTTCTTTGTTAAATCCAACAGTAGTATAGTCAAAACAACATAAACTTGATAAATAGCAAAAATTATAGTAATTCTCATTCATCTGTTTTGTGTGATTACTGTGGGAGAAATAGTTATATTAGTCATTTCTGTAACTTTCAGAAAATGAAGAAATTATCTCAAATGTATGTTTGGAGATCAAAAAGTCAAACTATTAACCTAAAAGGGTCCAAAATAATTTGGGTACCTAAAATGAGATAATACATTCTGCAGATATGTTTCAGAACAAACATAAGAGAAAATTAATAGATAGTTGATAGTGGTTGTTTGAAACACATGATAGTTACTATAATTGTTTTGCAAAAAAAATTAGAATAAAAAGGGGTATTGCATTACATCAATTCAGAGCGATCATGCATGAGAATTCCATAACATAAAATTTAAAGATTTCTGTAATGAAAAATGGTGTAACTCATAAATTTTCATGCCTAAGGACTTCTCAGCAAAAAGGAGTTATCGAGAGAAAGAACATAACTCTTGTTAATATGGCTAGGACAATGCTGTGTGAAAGTGGTTTATCTCATGATTACTGGACAAAAGCTATATCTAATGCTTGTTACATATTTAACAGGTGTCTTATAACACCTATTCTCAAAAAGACCTCCTATAAGTTGTGGAAAGGAAGAAAACTGAATGTTGCTTACTTTTGAGCATTTGATTGCAAATGCTTCGTGTTAAATAAAGGAAAAGACAATCTTGGAAATTTTGACGTGAGATCAGATAAAGCTATTTTTCTAGGTTACAATGATGCTAGCAAAGGATTTAAAGTTGATAATAAAAGAAAAAAGAGATAGAAGAATCAATACATGTGGTATTTGATGAAGCATTACCCTCGAAAACAATAGTTGATTCAGATGATGACAGACATCCTTTAGTTCCTAAAATTACGTTGCGAACTCAAAATGACGCCTATAGTGCCTTCTGAATTATAAGAGCAAGAAGATACTTCTAAAACTAGGATAGAGTAGGCTCTTTCTCTAAGAACATCTCAACAAGAGCCTATGCAACGAAGAACACCAAAAGAATGGAGAGGTCTTGATACACTTTAGTATATTCTGGGAGACCCTTCTAAAAGTCTAAGAACCAGATTATTGTTCAAAAACAATTATAATGCTCTCATTTCAGAATTAGAACCAAAGATAATTAAAGAGGCTCTTACTAATGAAAATTAGGTTTCAGCTATAAAAGACCAACTAAATTAGTTTGACAAGAATGAAGATTGCAATCTAGTACCCCATCCATAAAATAAATCAGTCATTGGAACTCGTTGGGTATTTCGAAACAAACTTGACAAAAATGGTAAGGTGATAAGAAACAAAGCTACACTTGTAGCTTAAGGTTATATCAACAGGAAGGTATTGATTTTAATGAAACTTATGCACCTGTTGCTAGATTAGAATTAATTAGAATTTTACTTGCTTTTGCATGCTATAAAAAATTTAAATTATTCCAAATGGATATCAAAGTTCCTTCTTAAATGGATATATTAACAAAGAAGTGTTTGTTAAGCAACCTCCAGGTTTTGAAAATGAAAACCATCCTGATTATGTAATGAAGTTAACTAAAGCTCTGTATGGTCTAAGCAGGCTCCTCGAGCATGATATGAGAGGTTAAGTAACTTTTTGCTTGAGAATAACTTTGAAAGAAGAAAGGTAGATAAAACTTTATTTATTAAAAAAAGAAAATGGTTTACTAATAATGAAAATATATGTGATGACATAATATTTAGTGATAGTAATCCATCCTTTTGTGAAGAATTCTCAGCCTTAATGCAGGGGGAGTTTGAAATGAGTATGATGGGAGAACTATCTTTTTTCTTTAGGTTGCTTATTAGGCAAACAGAAAATAAAATCTTCATTAGTCAAGACAAATACATAAAGGAACTCATCAAGAAATGTCATTTTGAGAATGCCAAACTGATGGGTACTCCTATGTATACTGGAACTAAATTTGATAAGGATGAAGAAGGTAAGGCTACAAATGAGACAAAGTATAAAAGAATGATTGGATCATTACTATATCTTATAAGCTCAAGACCAGATATTATGCATAGTGTGTGTCGTTGCGTACGTTTTCAATCAAATCCAAAGGAGAGCCATCTTTAAGTAGTCAAGAGGATCTCTCGCTATCTTCTTTGAACTATGGACTTTGGATTATGGTATCCAAAAGCTGATTCATCATAGTTGACTATTCTGATTTAGATTATATAGATGATAAAGTTGATAGGAAAAGCACCAATGGTCATTGTTAATTTCTTGGAGGATTCCTAGTTTCTTGGTTTTGCAAGAAACAAAATACACATCACTTTCGACAACTAAAGTGGAATATATAGCAGCTGCTAACTATTGTGCTTGATCGTATCGTTTGAGCTTTAAAATTTATAGGCCCTTAAATACTACAAGCGTATGGGTCACTACTGTGGTATAAAGGATGTCGATCCCATGAGAAGGGGGAGCAATCCAATCCTAAAATCTAAGGCCCAAAAAGCTACAAAACTAAAAATAAAAGATGCAACCAGAATTAATTATGAGAATTGAATTCTACCAATCGAATTCGAAATTAAAAACAAAAGTATTAACAAGTGATCACTATGCAATCTTCACCTAAGGATTTTACTAATTTATGAGAAAGAATATTTTACTTATCATTAATGCTAACCTAGTTGATTATGTGTTAATGAGATGTCAGTTTTAGACAATCCTAGGCATTATTACTCTCTCTCGAGTTATAACCATTAAATTCTAATTTATAAACCCTAATTGGATTATGAAATTTATAATCTCTCAATTTACAAATTATTGAAAACCCTAATTAGATCTGAAGCACTCTAATAAATTATCGAAACATCACACGAGATCTTTCTCCGCATAATTACCAATATGACTTGTCATGGTTTTTATTAAACCTCCTAACTCTCATTAATCTGGTTTAATAATTTTTTATTCAGTTCATCCTCTCATTTTATTATTGAATTATGCAAGAACGTAATCAAATCACGATATTCATTTGATAAACACAATCGACTAGATTATCATTAAATCAAAATAAAATCCCGAAGGAGAGTTAGAACATCATCATCATACAATCCATCTCAACTTTATACATGAATAAAATTGAAATGAAAAGGAAATAAATACTTAGAATGGATGATCTAGGAAGGCAGCAGCATCAAAAACCTCCTGATCGAGATCGCTTCCTCTTCCTCTTTCTTCCTCTTTCTCTCTTTAGGGTTTTCAACAGTGGCTGCATATAAGCTCCTTTTTTTCCTGCCTCTTTATGTTATTTTTATACTCTTTTATGTTTTTTGTAACCTTAGGGTTTTTCCAAGGGCCGAGGGGTCAAAAAACCCTCGAAACATGAAGTTCATCAGCATTTACACGTCTGCCCTGTAGGCCACAATCGTGGCTCACATCTGAGCCTTTTGTCACGATTGTGACATGCAAGCCACAATCATGGGCCATGCCATAAGCTTCTGTCATGATCGTAGCTGCAGGCCATGATCGTGGGCCAAACGTGGAGCTTATGTCATAATCGTGGCCTACTTGCCACAATCGTAGGCCTAATTTGTGGCTTAGAGTCCCTCTAAAACTCCTCCACTCTTCGATATTGACTTTGGAGCACTAGTAAACACATCAAGGTACCTTAAAAACATAATATTTAAGCTCAAAGACTTGTACTAACCCATGAAACACTTAAAACACAAATAAATCACAAACTAACACAATTTTAACCTAAATACATACCATGTGATCGAATTAATGGCTAAGCACATATCAACTATGCCCTAAAACACGATAAAATTTACACTTATTACAGTTACACACTTAAACGTTTGTTTGTCTTTAGGAAAACAAAACAACAAACAACACAAACTCACAAAGAACACAATGCAATAATGAGACAATGGCTTCAACTTCATGAAACAAATTTAATTCTAAACATAATCATTTAAGTTATTCTAAGCAAAATCTGCGTTTAGGAGCTCTGGACTAAATATACATATTAATCAAGACCCAAATGTCAAGTTTATTCACCCTTTTTAATTGTACACATACATTAATAATTATTTGGCCATTCAAACTTTGTAATTAATTCTAAGTACATTTTCATGAAAAGTTAGGCTACATATAAGTTCAGTAGGTTTTTATTAGAAAACATTTTTTGGTTAGTTTTTGTGGATATGGACATAGTCTTTTTACATGGAAGCAAACATTGATAATGAATGTCTATCCAGTTACTCGACTAAGTCATGTTTTATTAGTTTGTTTAGTTAGAACGTCATTATAGCCTTTTGATATGAAGGCACACATCTGTGATACGTGTCGATCTAGTTACTTGGCTACATTACATTCTCAACTAGCTACTAGCATTATTCATAACCCAAAGGCCAGCATAATAGTTGTCTATTTAAAATTTACAAACACACATTTTTTATTTAATGCATGCTTTATTGCTTTAGCTATTCATTTTCATGAAAAAATACTAGCTAAGTTTTTTAGTCTAAAGACCTAAAATTATGAATGAATGTGACAACTTATAGGGTGATAAACTAACACTAAATCTTAATTAACTTGCATATTTTAACCAAAGAACCTAGATCACTAATTTCGCATGCTAATGATTTTTCATAACCTAATAGATTATGTTCAAGATCAAATCAATTTCATTCCATCTAAGTCATCAATACATTCAACCAATTCACAATATGTAACTTAATCACATTAACATGGAAATATGCAAAATTCACACTTAAAGCAAAACATACAACTGTCCCCACACTTAAATAACACATTGTCCTCAATTTCAGAATGAGTCAAACAAACACACAAAAGGGGGAATAAAGCATAATATACGAAAAACATAAAAAGACAATACTAAGAAAAATGAAAAGAGAAGGGTTATAACACAAACTCATCATGGTTACTGAGGTAGGGATGATGTCAGAGATGGAGACCCAATATGCTTAACACCGAGCTAGGTTTCCTTTCTTATAATTGATTCAAAGGGAATAAGAGAGTTAGCAATCCAACCATTCCATATCATTACAAGCTTATTTTAGAATTTAAAACAAACTTAACTACACAACAATTTAAATCTAACTACTAAACGTGCTAATTTAAGGTCATTAATTTGACCTTACATCCTTGGAAGCTTAGCCAGGACCAATTATAAGTGGCTTACTTCCACCCTTCTCGTTCAACATCAATTATATAGCCTGTGAGTAAGCTTCAAATTGTAAAATGATTAGAAGGATAATATTGATAAAGTTGAGAAAACCAATTAATTTCAATAATGTCTTTTTCACTAACAAACTGACAATAAAATAGGGAATAATAAAACTCCTTGAATCTTCTATTAAATCTAGCGATTTTTTAATAAAAGGGTAAGCTGCTCTTGCTCTTCCTCAGTAATTCCTTTTGATTTCTTCTTCTTTTTCTTCACAAACAAAGACTTTCATTGCTTCTTCAAACTCGATGTCCGTTGTCATATGTTCTTCTTCCTCATGCTCCTTTGAAGATTCAACGTCATCAAATCTTATGAATGGTATTCTTGATAGGTAATGCGGAGGAGGAATCTAGGGAGGGTCCTCATTCTTTTCTTAATCTTTTTTCTACTTCTTTTGGTCTTATACAGAGTAAGTTTCAACTGTTCTATCTGTTAGTTCTTCTAACTCTTTCCCACTCCTAAGTGTGATAGCCTTAACTTACTCTCTTGGATATAATGCCATGTTACTCGAAATACTTCCCAAACTTTTTGTAGATAATACATTGGCAAGTTGTTCCACTTGAACCTCTAAGCTAAAAATAGAAGAGGCATGAGTCCTTGTTACTTGGTTAATTTGCTCTTTTGACCTCTTCTGAGCCTCATCCATACTTATAAGCTTGTTTATAATCTTGTTCAGTTTGAAATCATAGTCATTGTATTTACCCTGTTGATATCCATGTGACCCTTGATTTCTAAACTAAATCTCAGTATTGTTAGACCAATGAAAATTTGGGTGGTTATGCCACCCTGACTGGTATGTGCTAGAATAAGGATTACATCTCCTTAACCAACTTATGCTCCATTAAAGTTGAATTGCTCCACGTTGTTATTTTCCTATAAGAAGAAATGAGTCGTGATATAGCTCTCTTATCCACATGACTCATATTTGTACTGCATTGCTATGGCTGGAGGGGAAGAGGTGACTTTCAGGCTATTCAAATGCTTGGTTATGTTGTCGGTCTTAGCCTGCAATGTTGTCATTGAATTTGTTGGGTCCCAAAAGGATGGTTGCTATCTACTTTGTTCTGATGTCCAAAGACAACTAACGTATGCCATGTCTTCTAATAGATCATGTGCTGCTTCAACTATTTTCCTCATCAATGATCCTCCAATAGCTGCGTCTGTGGTGCTCCTTATGGGTGGATTAACTTTCGTGTAGAAGGTTTGCAATAGGAATTTGTTGGGCAGGCTATGACGAGAACAACTCCTTTGTAAATACTTATACCGCTCCCACATTACATATGAATACTCTCCGTCATTTTGTTGGAAATTGATAATTTCCTTTATTAGTCTTGTTGTCTTGTTTAGAGGGAAACACTTATTTAGAAAAACTCACACCAACTGCTCCCAATTTGTGATGTTGGCTAGGTGGAGAGAATTTAATCAAGCCTTGGCTCGATCCTTAACTGTAAAGGGAAAGAGCCCCATCCTAACAGCATCCTCCAACATACCAATATCTCAGAAGATATAGCAAATCTCTAAGAAATTATCTAAATAAGCATTGAGATCCTCATTAGCTAACCCGTAGAATTGCACGTTAATTCGCAGCATGCTTAGCAATGATGGTTTGATCTCGAATGTACTCACTTGCACCGGTGGTCGTGTGATCCCTTGATGATGGGCATTGAGCTGTGAACTTATGATGTCCATAAGGGTCTGTCGCTTTCCATGATGTATTTCCTCCACCATTGTTCTTTCTATCTCTTTTTAGCATTCATCTTTTGAGATTCCCCATTGTTATCTGGTGATATCCAAGTTGATGTGTCGTCTACTTTATGCCTAGCTTCTCTCTCTCTCTCTCTCTTTTAAACATAATAGATGGTGAAAAAGCCTTAAACTATAACAATTAAACTAATCTACGCCTCCCTAATAGCGGTGCCTAAAACTTTATCATGTTGTTCAAGCTTTAAAATTTATATGTCCTCAAATACTAAAAGCATATGGGTCATGACTGTAGTATAAGAGGTGTCAATCCCACGAGGAGAGAAAGTAATCCAACCCTAAAATCTAAGGCTAGAAAAACTATAAAACTGAAAATAAAAGATGCAATTGGAATTAATTGCGAGAATTGAATTCAACTAATCAAATCAAGAATTAAACATAAAAGTATTAACAAGTCAGCAATATGTAATCATAATAAAAATCAACCTAAGGATTTTACTAATCTATGAGAAAGGAGATTTTACCTATCATTAATGCTAGCCTAGCTGGTTATCTTTTAATGGAGTGTCGGTTCTAGACGATCCTAGGCCTGATTACTCTATCTTGAGTTATAATTATTAAACCCTAATTTGATTATGAAATTTGTAATCTCTCAATTCATAAATTATTCAAAATCCTAATTAGATTTAAAGCACTCTTATAAACTATCAGAACATCAAATGGGATATCTCTCCACATAATTACTAATATGATTTGTCACTATTTCTATTAAATCACATAACTTTCATTAATTCAATTTAATCATTTTTCATTCAGTTCACCCTTTTAGTTTATTATCGAGTTATGCAAGAACATAATCAAATAATAGCATTCATCCAATAAACATAATCTACTAGATTGTCATTAAAATCAAAATAAAATCTCAAAGAAGAGTTAGAACATCATCTCATTCTACTATCTATCATCATACAATCCATCCTAACTTTATACATGAATAAAATTGAAAAGAAAAGGAAATAGAAACTTAGAATGGACGATCTGGGAAGGCAACAACGTCAAAAGCCCTCCTGATCTAGGGAGCACGTTGAGACTACTTCTTCCTCTTCCTCTTCCTCTTCTCTTCATCTTCCTTTTACTCTCTTTAGAGTTTTCAACAGTGGCTGCATGGAAGCTCCTTTTTCTTTGCCTTTTTATTTTCTTTTTATAATCTTTTATATTTAAGGTAACTCTAGGGTTTTCTTGAAATCTGAAAGGTCAAAAATCCCTCAAAACATAAAGTTTGTGAGGGTTTACGCATATGCCAGATGTAGGCCATGATCGTGGCTCACATTTGAGCCTTTTGTCACAACCGTAGCATGCAGGCCACAATCGTGAGCTTCTGTCACCATCGTGGCATGCAGGCCACGATTTTGGGCCAAACTTGGAGCTTTTGTCATGATCGTGGCCTACTTGCCATGATTATGGGCTTGTGTTGTGGCCTAAATTCCATCCGAAACTCCTCTGTTATTCAATATTAACCCTAAAACACTAGCAAACACTTCAAGGTACCTCAAAAACATAATATTTAAGCTCAAAGACTTATACTAACCTATAAAATAGTTAAAACACAAATAAATCACAAGCTAACACATTTTTAACTTAAACACATACCAAGTGATCGAATTAATGACTAAATACTCATCAACTATGCCCTAAAACATGATACAATTTACACTTATCAATGCTCAATTCTTATGGATGAAACATTAACTCCTGGATTTTTCTCTAAACTTTGATCATATTCCTATAATATGTGACAATACAAGTACAATAAATCTTTTAAAAAATCCCATACATCATTTTAGCATTAAACATATAGAAATCAAACATCATTTTCTTAGAGATCATGTTTTAGAAGGAGCCATTGATCTTTTGCATGTTAAAATTAAAAATCAAGTAGCTGATATCTTTACTAATCCACTTATTGAAGGTAGATTTTGTTTGTTAAGAAAAGAGCTTGGTATATGCAAATTATCTGATATTAACTTCATATAAAGATTTGATGCTACTTCTCTTTGCAAATATTAGCAGGTTCCTTCTAATCTATTTTTTTTTAGATAGGCTCCTCTTAGTTTAATAGGGTAGAATACTCATGTATTAAAAAGGTAGTTATTAAATAGTGTCGTTTTAGATGCGCCACTCTGGCAGCTTTCTGTACATGACTAACAGAAGATATGTAGACGATCACACCTTCTCTAATAGCATGTACAATTGTTCATCTTCACACGAAATCAACACTCAAAAATTATTTAGTATATCTTGAAAAGGTTTCTTCCTTCTACTTATCTTGTCGTTCTCATAAGCCTTATTTTGCCTCTCTGACAAAACTTTTTGTTATGAACAAGAGTCTGAAACTCATGTTTCTAAGTCATCTTCTCTGTCACCAATGGTAGAATCACTAAACATCCCAACTAAACCTATTTTTGTCACCTCTATCAAAAAGCTCAAGTTTCAGAAGCATCCACTCATGAGACTCCACACGAGAGAAAGGGAAAGATTTTGGCGATGTTGTCTCTTCCTGAAGAATTAGATTTTGATTCATCTTTTGAATAAAATTATTCAACAATTAAGCAACAATATATCTCTGACTCTGGTGAAGAAGGTTCTAATGAATCAAACCCTAGCACATCAGAAAAAGAAAAAGAAGCAGAAGAAGAAGAAGAAGAGGAAGAAGAAAAATTTTCTAGTAAGGGGGAGCTAACGAGAAAAGTAAGATTCTATTCTCCTTCACTTTTACTGCCTACTCTTACTCAACCTACTCCTTCTACTTTGTCTTTCAAAACTTTCCCACCACCACCATCGACTACACCTTAACTTGGTTCCATGGGAAAAACATTACCTGAAGTACACTGGATAGTTAATAATAATGATTCAAATGAAGAACTAGTTAGTCTAATAAGATGTCCATGAACTAAAGGAAGTGTTGCAAAGTAGGCTGAAAATTGTTGAAAAAGAAAAAAGCCCTGATGTTGAACTGAGGGAAGAAGAAGAATCTCAAAAGAGAAAAAGGGAAGAAATAAGAAAAGGCAAGCTCCTATGGTGAACATTAAGGACCCTATTGCTAGGAATGAAATATTTTATGAAGATGCCTTATTTGAAGAAATTCCAAAAGCTAAAAGGTCAAAATCAAAGAAACACAAGAAAGAAGAATCTTCAGCATCGATCAAGCTGTTTCAGTCAATGAAAGCTGAAGCACGATACAAGATGCTCTACAAGAAGCAAAAGGTATTTGCTAGATGCATTTTTCCTCCTCTCCTGTTCAATGACATTAGCATTCCCATCTCTTCTTATTTTCTTATTGTTAGTTGGAAAAAAATTTTTGAATTTAAATGAGACAATGTGTGATGATTTAGTTAGATCATTTTATACACACATGAGAAAAGATGAAATTGATGGAAAGTTGGCAACCGCCTTTTAGGTACACGAGTGTGAGATTTTAGTTACTGAGTAAATCTTGAGGAACATACTGAATATAATTCCCATAGGCAGAACTGACCTTCCTTGTCATAAATGGAACATTACTGATTTTGATTTGGGAGAAGTTGTGAATTTTATATACATGCACACTGAGAATACTTACGAAATAAGACTTTGGTGTAAACATTTGGATTTACTGCCACGATGTGTTACATCGATATCAGCTACTTCAATTTTTACAAGGAGTAGTTCAGTGGAAAGATGTTGTCTCCTTGACACATATGTTGTGTATAATCTACTGAAGGAAAATAAGATGAACCTCAATGAACCTCCCAGCAATTATCTTGCAAGTTATGGAGGATAAGGGAAGTCATAAGAATACTAGTGGTGGTCTACCTTATGGATGCTACTCACCAATATTTTCACTCATTATGAAGTGTCATTTGAAAATCTGGATTAATATGAACCTGCCAAGTTTCATTCAGTTATTCCCTACCAATTCAGATATAAGCTGAAAGACAATGCATGGGTAGAGAAAAAAAAAACAAAAAGAGTAGTAGATGTCTTGGATCCTGCTCCATATAAATCAACCCTGTCATGTTTTAGAATACAAATGATCTGACCCTTCAACAACTAAAGGACATGTGATATGATCAAGATCAAATGTGTGAACAGATAACAGGGATGCAAAACCAATTCAACGACATGCAACTCCTTCTTCACACCATTCTAGATTCCCTTAAGGAATATTTTACTTGATTAACATACTTTGATTTTATTTTTTATTTTTTAATACTTGTTATACACTGACTTTTTTTTTGCTAATATATATTCTCTTTACCGTTACATATTTGTCCATTTTTTTCCTACTTAATGATTGTTTCTCTCTTTTTGATAATGACAAAGGGACAGAGTAGAGAGTATACTTCCATGGAGAGCATATATTTTTCTAAAATAATTTTCTTATGCTCCTGTTTATGATGATATAATTTGAAATCTTTACCTTTGAAATTCTCTTATTGTGATATCATATAGGATAGGATCTGTCTACTTAAGAGTAGTAAGAGGCTCCTTCTAAATCAAGGATACTAGTAAGGCCTTAAAAAATATAGGTATTTTTCGAAACCCCTTTAAATCATTTAAATTTTTAAATATTTATGTTTATTAGATGTTATCATCAAAAAAGGGAAACTGCTAGCTTAAGGTTTATTATTAATGATTTTGATGATAACTATATAATATTTTAAAATTCAAATATGATTTATTTCCTTTTATAGATAATGATATAATTCTTAAAAGGATATAAAACCATAAGATAAATGCTTCCTTTCTCTCTTGCGAGAATCTCATTAATAAACTTCCTTAGTTATTAGAAATGATTCCGTAATAGCTTTGAGATTGTCAAAACTTTTTTCTTAACGTCTGGATATTAGAAAATTCTAGCAAAGATGATATCGAAGATTCCTCAGACTTAAAGTCAACTCAGAATATAAGTGGAACAACAGTTAGTTGAAGAAAATGTCTATTTAAGGAAGAGTCGCTGCATTTGCAAATACGTAGATTTTTGAAATACTTCAGCAGCATCAATATTATTAAAAGTCATATCTTTATCAAACTCCTTGTGTCTTAGAAAGTGAAAACACTCTATTAAGAGAGATTATTATTCCTTGAAGCTTACATTGAGCAAACTTTAAATTCAAATTTTTGTTGAGAACTTGTAGAGACTTGTTATTAAAAAATATGTACTTGTGAGCTTGGAAAGGCTCATCAAAATTTACTAATTGGAGTTTTACTGTGAAATACTCAAGTTGGATACTTGGAGATTAGACGTAAGCTTCGTTATATGCCGAACCAGTATAAATCAACCATGTCATTCTTTCTCTCTTCTTAACTTTTAAATTTCCACATTATAGTATTTTTGTTCAATTTGCAAGAGGCTCCTTCACTTTTAGAATATGCTCCTTCTATTTTAATATTACAAGAGGTTTCTTTTGTTTTAAACTTTTACAGGCTCCTTTCATTTTGAACAATAACAGGCTCCTTTAGTTTTGAATATTAACATGCTTCTTTTATTTTGAATGTTAACAAGCTCCTTTTATTTTGAACAATTAATAGGCTACTTTCGTTTTGAACGTTAACAAGCTCCTTTTATTTTGAACGTTAGTAGGCTCCTTTCATTTTTTTAAAACTTTAACTAGCTCCTTTTATTTACAGATCTTTTTGTTGAAATTTAGCAGGTTCTTATCATTTACACGAATTGATAATAACTTACAAAATTTTTACGTCACATACAATTTCCCCTTTTTGCGTGTGTTTGCTTTATCGTAAGGCTTCACATCAAGATAACATAGTAGGATTTATGTTTTGTTATCATTAAAACATTGATTGAAACTTCTCTTGATTCAACAAAGCACTTACAAATTTGTTTAATTTTTTAATGTTTTAATCAATAAGATCAAGTACTTCTTCCATAAAAAGGAAATATAATGTATGACAGTTTTTTTTTTATTTTATTAATGTCAAGTCTTAATAGAGTATGATTAAGAAAAATTTATGGATAATATATAAATGTAATATCAATATCATAATTATATTTATAAAATATAATTATTCTATCAACTTTAGCTTATGAACTAGTTAACTAAGTAAACATGCATAGAATAAATAAAAATATTTTTAATTAATTATGTCACAAATATACAACAATCGACTAAGGCTCTAAAACTAGGATATATCATTTTTTATACATGATTACTGGTTGGTTGAAAGAAGTTGATGGGAATGACTTGTCACACTAAAGTATATCTAAATTAGTTGCTATGTGACATTCAATGTATACACGAGCATGACACAATGAATAATCATAACCAAGAGTAACGCGAGACAAGACCGGTAAAGTTTATCAAAATATAAACATTGACAAAAAGAGGTAATATATTTTGTAAATATTATTCAATATCTCAAAAAGCGTAAAACATTATTATTTATAAGATAGTAAAGGCTATTCCTAATAAGAGTCTTAAACTTATAATAAAAAATATAAAAAGGTGTTTGGAAAAAAGTCAGTGACCCCTAATATACAAGACTCTTTGGTTTGCGAGGGTCGAGAGAGGTACGTAAATCATACGCGACCTTCCTTTGTATTTTACAAAAAGTTTGTTTTGTGACTTAAACATATGATTTTTCAATCACAAAGAAGCAACCTTAGCGGTTGGTATAAGGTTCACACTCACAAATTTGCGTTTAAGTAGAATAAAAAAAAACTACTTAAAAGATAAAGCAGCCTCATAATAGGTCAAAATAGTATAAAATAGGCGAAAGTATGTTTACACAATTGACACATTTTAAGACATAGAAAATGTTTTCCGTCGATAATGTAATAAGCTCCAAAACTTCAATCGGATACAATTACATATATACATATATAAGCCCTTGGATTAGAACGCTCTCAAGAAACAGTTTCCAAATTGGAGACTACGTAATGTGGGTTAAAACTTGTCCTAAAAAACTTAACAATGTTCAAGTAAAACCATCATATATATGCTTCAAGTATATGCATGTCTAGACGCCAAGTTTGTCTAATGTTCAATGGGAAAGTGAGAATAGTCAACTTGCATGAGAAAATGAACAAAACTTTCCATGTTTTATTAGTGGCTTTTTTTCGCATTAACATTCTATCCTAAGCCATGAAGATGATGCTTCTAAGTTTGTAACTGCTTTGAAAGAAAATATTCTAAGAGGTGAGGTTTTAGGTGAACCATACATAGGACTTGTTCTTAAATAGTCTACCGACCACTGCCGACTTTGGTCAGCCATGGACTGCAGTAATAGGAAAAGATGCAATTATTTCAACCGTCAAAAGCTGCTTTGATCATAGAAACAGTACAGAAAAAGAAATAGAAAAAGGTTGTGTCTCGCTGCGAGTGAAGGAGAAGAATCATTGACGATAATTAAGTTAATAATTAAAGTGGAGGACCATACTAAACGGTACAACTTGACATATTGCAATTTAAGAATTATGGGACATGATTTTCTCTCTCCTTTGTTTTATATCAACCCTATTTTATTTTATCTCAACCATTTATTTATGTAAGACCTATATAAATAAATAGTTGAGATGAAATAGAACATGATTGGGACAGAATAGAGAGGGCAAAGGATCACAGAATTACCTAAGTTCATGGTGCTATACTTTCAGTAGATAAACTATTAAGGAAATTATCATTTAGTTATTGCGTGATTATCTTTAGCATCATTAGGAGATCAAGTTTACGTATAATTAATTGTGTATTACCGATTCTGTAGCTACAATTTAGGAGAAGATTAGAACAAGTTTCTGTATATATGTATGATGTAATCTATCAATGAAACACGTGAATTCCATCTCAATTCATCTTCTCATATTTGTAATGGTATCAGAGCACCGATCCTGGTGTTCTTGATAATCTAAATTTTCTCCTTCTCATCGTCAACATCACCATGGCGGACAACTCTGGTTCAACATCGAATTCCAAACCTCTTGATCCATCACATCCATTCTATATACACCATTCAGATCAGCTAGGCCATGCCCTAGTTCCAATCAAATTGAATGGTGTTAACTATTAATTGTGGAGCAAAGCAGTCATACATGCTCTCATTGCCAAGAAGAAACTCGGGTTCGTTGATGGAACAATTGAGGAACCATCTCAGGAAGATCAGCCCTTCAAATTTGAACAATGGAATCAGTGTAATAGTATGATACTGTCTTGGTTAACACACTTTGTGGAACCAGACATAGCCGAAGGAATTGTTCATGCCAAAACTGCACGACAAGTGTGGATCGATTTGTGTGATCAATTCCAACAGAAGAACGCACTAGCAGTCTTCCAAATTCAAAAGTCGATTGCTACTATGGCACAAGGAACAATGACAGTTGCTGCGTATTTCACCAAAATCAAAGCCCTTTGGGACGAACTAGATACATATCTGGCACCACTGACTTGTAATCAATGTCAAGCACATCTTGAACAAAGGGAGGAAGACAGACTCATGCAGTTCCTCATGGGTCTCAATGATTCATACAACACAGTCAGATCCAACATACTGATGAAGTCTCCGTTGCCAAATGTCCGTCAAGCCTATTCTCTAGTTGTTCAAGAGGAGATGCAACGTCAAGTTACGTCCGAATCAGTTGAAAATTTTTCAATAGCAACCTCAATACCAGGAAAGGGAGGTAGTTCAAAAACATCTAAGGAGAAAACATGCGATCACTATAATAGACCAAGACACACGATAGATGAATGTCGTACCCTTAAATTCCACTGCAAATATTGTGACAAAAGAGGACGTACGAAGGATAGATGCCGGTTGAAGCATGGATCCAATCCTTGTTCTAGTCAATCCCGAAGGCAAAGAAATCCTGAACGAGGAAGTCAACCCACAGTTAACATGACATAATCGTCTTAGGAAGCATTTGAGGGTGATTCTTCCAACCCAATACGAAGCTTCACACCCGAACAAATTCAGCAGTTGGCATAGGCTATATCTGCATTAAATAAAAAAAATCATCCGGTAATGTTGATGCATATGCAAATGCTGCAGGTTTGTTCCCATCAACTCATGTGTCTGTTAATTCTAATAGCACGGGTTCTTGGATCTTGGATACTGGCGCCACATATCACATCGTGTCTAATGCTTCCCTGTTAACCGAACTAAGACCTTCTAACATTACCAATGTTAATTTACCAATCGAAGCCACCTGACCAATTACATACACCGACACTGTCATTTTTAATCCAAATCTTGTGCTTAAAAACGTCCCATGTGGTCCGACCTTCAATTTAAATTTGATTTCAGCCAGTAAACTTACCAGTGATTTAAATTGCTACATCATATTCCTTCCTAACTTTTGCATTTTGCAGGACTTGGTTTCGGGGAAGACGATTGGCTTAGGTAGACAACATGGTGGTCTATATTACATGTCTCCGACCTGCAATAATCCGGCTACCTTTTATTTTTCACAGTCTCTTGACCTTTGGCATTTGCGCCTTGGTCATCCCTCTCTTTCTCGCTTTAAGTTGCTTTCCCATTTAATTCCCACTAGTCCTATAGAATTACAGAATAATTGTCCAATTTGTCCAAAGGCAAAGCAGACACGTCTGCCCTTTTCAATAAGTTCAATATCAACAAAATCTACTTTTTCACTTTTACACTGTGATGTTTGGGGTCCTCACAAAACACCAACACACTCTGGTTCACGTTATTTTCTCACCATTGTCGACGAATTTACCAGCTGCACATGGATCTTTCTTATGCATCACAAATCAGAAACACAATTTTTATTAACCAATTTTGTGAATTTCATTCAAACTCAATTTCAAACATCTTTCAAAATGATACGGGTGGATAATGGCACCGAGTTTATTCCCGTACACAGCTTTCTTCAAAATAAAGGAATCGAACTCCAAAGATCTTGCGTCTACACTCCACAACAAAATGGAGTTGTGAAATGCAAACATCGTCACATACTAAATGTTGCTCGTTCACTCCTTTTTCAATCCAATGTTCCACTTCAATTTTAGGGTGAACGTGTCTTAACTTCCATATACCTTATAAATGGTATCCCTACACCATTGTTGCCTAATAAATCACCATTCGAGATCCTTTATAACCGACCACCATCTTTAACACACTTGTGGGTTTTTGGGTGTCAATGCTATGTCACTAATGTCCACCCTAAGCATAAATTTGATTCAATTGCATCCATTTGTGTTTTGATGGGGTATCCACATGGTCAAAAGGGCTACAAAATTTATGACTTGCACACACACAAAAATGTTTGTAAATCGTGATGTTCATTTTCAGGAAAATATTTTTCCCTTTCATGCTTCTTCACTCAGTCTTGTGCTTGAATATGTGATCATAAATTGGTTGTGATTGGGCGAGAGAGAACCTACTTCGATAAGTCACGTGCA
>JANJEY010000004.1:45648385-45658429 GCA_024703695.1 Erythroxylum cataractarum | reverse complement strand
GCCGTGCGAGCGTGCTGGCAAGAGAAGCGATGGCACACAGGTCGGTCAGCTGGGTTGGACTTTTGCGGATGACTTAGTATTGACGCTTGTATCAATTTCCTTTTTGGGTTTTGTTTAGGGGACTGATAGACTTGTCTATTCTGCTATTGGATGACTGTATCAAGATTGCTGTTATGATTTTTAAAATTTAGTGGTTTCTGATATTGTGATTTATTTATTGCGATGCCATGTGGACTATTAGCAAGATTTTCTTGTAGTGCAACTTTATCGTGGGATACGTTTCGGAGCGACCCTCGGGCGTCCCTATATGTACCCTACGGTGAGGGGGCGCTACATTAGGAATAAATGCATATGCAATAAACATGTTCTTCTATAATTAGAGGTCAGTGACATACTCAATCAGTGAATGCAATGAAACCTACCAATCTGTCCCAATTTACCAAAATACTCTTGCTATCGGTAACGGGATGTTACATAAATCAACTTCAAGGTATTACGCCTGATGATGCAGCAACCATCATTCAACTGGCACTTAGAAAATTCCAGGTTAGTTTAATGCATCAACAATGAACAAAAGCTATCAACAAAAATCCAATGCTTTTGTTTCTATAATATGATTGGGTTTTTGATGGGTGTTAAAATGGGATATCAAGCTGAACGGTGAGCATGAGCTCGATGGAAAAAATGGGATATCAAGCTGAACGATGAGCATGAGCTCAATGAAGAAATCAATCTGAATGATGACCAGAAGCTTGCTGTGGGAGCGACAAGTCCAAGTAGACTGAAGTATGATCTCAGATAAATGGTTAGAAAAGTATGATC
This sequence comes from Erythroxylum cataractarum, assembly GCA_024703695.1. Lineage (NCBI taxonomy): Eukaryota > Viridiplantae > Streptophyta > Magnoliopsida > Malpighiales > Erythroxylaceae > Erythroxylum > Erythroxylum cataractarum. Next base: position 45,657,607 of record JANJEY010000004.1, on the reverse strand, counting down.
ACTTAGTCTAACGTGAAACCTTAATTGTATGGTGTAAACATTAAGTACGACTAAGAATTTACCATAACATGATTTCAGCAACTTCGGGATGACAGCAAGGAATAGCATAGACTGAAAGCAACAAACAGGCGCAAAATGGCATCGGTTTACGCTTCCTCACAGCAGGTATTCTGCTAATCCTTGCGAAAACCATAGCAGGAGGTTCAATCTCAAACTTACAAGTATATAATCTGTTGAAGAAAGGCTCAGGATAAGCAGAGATTGAAAGATGAAGACAAACAGAGATGTTTCGCAAGACCTTTTTCTTTCTGGTAGCAGTAGTAAAAAAAAAAAGAGTTATGATTCTAACGAGATGTACGTCGAATTCGATTGCTGATTAATTAGTGCAGGAGATGATCAAGATGGCTTCAGGCTCCCAAGAAAAAGAGACATAAGCCTAGATGGGCAGCGAAATACTCTACCCAACTACGGGTGTCCAAATGAGCAGGCAAAGCTCATAACCACCGTTTCTTTTTTAATTCTGATTGCAATATTAATGCACAGATTAAGAAGAATGAGAATGAAAAAGATTAAGAACAGAAACCAAAATAACCAGTCGGCATAAATGAAGCCAAAAACAAAGTTGCATACAATGTATGTTTTCCCTTGGTTCTTGCGTTGCTTTGCTTTTACCAGGACTCTAATACTCCAAATTGTCGTGGGAGATGACTTAAGCGAAGTACACCATCAGTACGAGGTCTTGCGCGAGTCTAAATTGGCACAGCAAACAAAGGGCTATACTAGTGCTTTGCAGTAAATAGAAAACTTAATCTTTGAGAGGAGCCATATCAGAAATCCAACACCCATAAAGAAGCATAATGGTATAAAAGTCTACTAATTACTCAAAATCTCATGCATTCATGCATCTGTCACTCCCTAAAGCCAACGCTCCTGGTTGCTTATTGACTTATGACATCCTACACCGAATCTCAAACAACAGTAAGGGCAATTGTAAATTGTCAAGCGACAGCCCTAGCAGTTCAACGTTCGTGTTTCAGCTGACTGAAATTGGATGTACAACAGCAAGGAAATTTGGTCAAAAACAGAATATCAGCGTCTAAGTAGCAAGCTCACCACAGGCAGAGTTTCAAACAGAATAGAATTAGATATTACATGCAATGTGACAGTTTAACCTCACACATGGATATTTGTAGGGTACGATTCCTAGTCTTGGCTCATAATTTATAGGCACCATTACTGTCATCAGTAATCTCTCTTGACCTTGTTCATGACTAGAAATTAAAGAAGAAGTTCTAGATTTTATCAATATCTTCATCTTCAAATTCAATATAATCATCACCACCACCGTCGTCTTCCTCATCAAGACCACCAGCGATGCCCTCATTGAGACGGGTGCTTTCAGGAAGCTCACCGTAGGCCTTTAGAAGCCTAGCCTCATCAGGCATGTACTTGAGGATAACATCAGCCTTGTCATCTTGATAATCACGGAGGCCAACAAGGATTATATCACCAGCTGCAATCCAAACCTTCTTGTGCATCTTTCCACGAATGTGGCACAAGCGCTTGGTGCCATCGATGCACATGGCTTCACAGCGACCATTACCAAGCATGCGAAGCACTTGAGCATACTCCTGGCCATCTTCCTTGAAGATGAGCTCACGCTTCTCGTCATCCGCTTCATTCTTTCCTCTCTTCCTGTTCTTTCCTCCCTTTCCCTTATTCTTCGGCATGGTGGATGACTCTGTTACCACCAAAAAGAACACAACCAAAATACTCCCAGCATTAAAATCTCATAAACAAATCATGGTTTAAGATGAAAGACAGAGTCACCAGGCAAGGCAACGAAAACAGGTATTCTAACGAATTTATTGCCTTAATAATCATGTGTTATTCAAAAGTTACTAAAAAAACTGACATATAAAAATTAGCAAAAAACACCTGAATTGAAATTTTATTAACTCACAGCCCCTTAAGCGTGGAGGAACAACACACGGCTAAGGATTTTTTTTGCAGCAAAATTGAAAACATAAGATTAATAGAGTAACATTTTATATATCAGGGTTTAATTAGCTACTTTCGTATAACACAGGGTTTAATTAGGTACTTTCGTATAACACAGGGTCGCTACGGCAATTTTGTCGTATTCTAACGTAATAAGTGAACTAAGATTAATAGCAGTAAAAAGATAAGACAGATATAATTAATAATGGAGAGAACGCGAAACCCTGATGCAAACCCTTCGAATTTAACCGAAAAGCAAGAACCTAACTCCTTGACTTGTGAAATCAGACAAGAACGAGGAAAGGCCCCTGAAGGAAGGAAGTTTAAATTATAACAAAATAAACAATGAAATCACCGGAAAACCTAAAACGAATCACAGAAACCTGAAAACAGAAAACTGTGGGATCAGACAACAGAGTTGCAGAAATTAGGACAGCAGCCTTAGAACAGATTGAACTTGACAGGAAAAAAGAAATAGAGGAAGGAGAACTCTAAACTACGATTAACCTTTTCGCTTTGCTTCTCGAGAGGAATGTGGAAAGGCGAAATCTTAGAGACCGAGAACAGTTTCGTGGAGCTCTCTTGATTTTATTTCCAGGAGTGGGTCTGGAGGCCCAAGTAAGAAAAGTTACGTTAAGATTTGGGCTTCACTACTCAAATACCAAATCACTTCTTTGACAAGTACGGAGTTTATAGTTGGAAGTTGGAGAATTATAATGATTATACAAATTAAACCAATCTTTTATTAGTTTGTTTGCATTTTCATATATTATTTTATAAGAGGTAAAAAAATTTAAGTAAGTCAACATTTTTTAATATAAAAATTCTTAATAAACTGACCATAAAATATTAAATCTTAATATTATTAAGTAGTGAAATATTTTTCCTCATCTAGATTCAATTGAATAATAAGTTGTAAACTTTTAAACCATCCATGTCAGCTGTGTTACCATATGCAAACAATGAATCTAGGTGTGAAGGATTCACTAAATTCTATTGTGACATTGTTTAGTAGGTTACAAATGATTCCAAATGTAAATACATAAATAATAAAGTGATGGGTTATAGACAACATGCAGGAGGGAGGTAATTTACAAGTTAACTTTTTTATTCAAAAATTAGTAAACAAATTATTGACTCTAATAAATGATTATGACAATTTAATGATGACAATCACAAAAACAATCATAACAATAATTAAAGAGAATAAGAGAAAAAGAAACAAAATCAATTTATAATGGTTGAATCAAATAACTATTGGTCTACATCCACTCTCTTAATTTTGCTTGAAAATTTATCATCATCTTCTTCAATAAACATACAGAAATTTATTGTACATGCATCCTCTTTTAAATGAAGATGAACTTTACAAGTCTTTGTTTCTAAGAATTAAGAGTAAAAAATGCAAGGATTGCACCCTATCAATTTTTAAAATAATTGTTTTAATTAAAAATATAAAATAATTTTTTAAAATTGAGTCCAGGTCTAAGTTATCCAAACTCAAGCCTACCTGAGGCTCAACTTTTCTAAGCAAAACAATATCATTTTGCTTAGAGTAGCTAGGTCTCAAGTCAACCTAAGCTTAAGCCTAGCCCATGAGTTAGCCCATTAAAAATACTTGAATCTAGGCCCATGGACCGCTCATTGCCATAACTAGAAATATGTACATATTTTCCTTTTCAAGGTGAAAAAGACCTTAACAATTTTTGTCTCAATTACTATTGCAATCATTCATATTGCATTTATATATTATTCCTAATCATTGTTATATTAAGATTGGACATTAATAGAATGCAAAAAAATAGCACATGTCATGTTTTTCGTTATGAAGGAAGTAGTCAATCTCATAGACTAAAGTATAGATATACTTAAACAAATATGTAGGTGCTTATTAGAAAATAAGTTCACTGAACAGACCTAATATGAGAAATCCATTTGGAACATTACTTATATGTCTATGGAATCCTCATTGTGATAATTATGTAAGTGATCCTTTGACTTGAGGTCACTAAAGTTATCTTGTATAAGAATTATTATGTTTTGATACTACTTATAACCTATTTAACCATGAGTGAATCTATCGGTAGTCATTGGATGTAATATGATCTGTATAGAAGTAGTTGTGTAATCAAGATAAGATTCATCACCCTAAAGTAATTAGGAATAATGTTTCATTGCTCTTGATTAGTATTGATTCGAGAAATCCTTGGCCAAGGTAGAATAACGTTTTGTAAATAATTTATAAATGTCATTAATTGAATCGATAACTAATAGTAGAGAACTAATATGATTAGACTCAAAAAGAGTAGATATCATTTCTTATTCTGTCTAATATGAATATTATATGATGAAATGATTGAATTATATGAAAAAAAATCATATACAGAAAGGTTAATCAAACCTACTTTGACATATCTAAATATTTGAGTGATCATAATACCTTGTTAGACGTTAATTTTAATTTACGATTATAAATTGTTTAATTCGAGAATTAAAAATAAATTAAAATAAGTTTTTAATTTATTTAATTCTAATTATGAATTTTAATTATAATTAATTATAATTATATAATTATCGCCAACGTATTTGAGAACTAAATGAGTCTCGCATAAAAAATGAGTTGAAGAGAACAAAGTTATTTTAATCAAGTTAGACTTGATTATAAAATTTGAGAAACTTTATGATTAAATATGATATATTTAATAAATAAGAATCAATATAAGATATTGGATCTTATTTGATCATAATTTGTATTTCATTAGAATTATTTGTAATTATAATTAAATTTTAATTGAAATTAAACTTTAACTTCAGTTAAATTACTAAAACGTCCAGCTTTTTATAAATAGGCTTAAGCTCTATGAACCTAGCACTTCTTGCTTAGCCCTCTCTATAAGAGTTACAGAATTCTCTTAACACATTTTGTTAAAGGTCGTACATTTGTGCGACTACAGTGGTTAAGATAAATTAATTTCAAAAACAGTTTGAGAGATACAACAAGAATATGATCAAGTTTCAGAATAAGATACAAATTTAGATTCACTATTTATTATTATTTATGTGTTAATTATTTTATAGAATTAAATTGATAATAGTTTTCAGGAAAACAATTTGTGAAAAAGTTTCGTAATTATTCCACTTCGGCCAGGATCGAATCTCATTTCGATTTCTCAATAGATACCAAAGAAGGATTTTTTAGGAAGCTTGGGGAGAAATTGAACTGGATTATATACAACTAGGACATCATATCTCAAGCTAAAACCTTGAGGCATTAGGTTATGAGTTCTATCTTTGTATATAACTCACTTTATCCATATGTTTATTTCCAATATTGGATGACTCCACTTATGACTTTCTAACGTCTCCCCCTCATAAGTGAATCTATATATATTAAACTAGTTCCTCCCCTCTATTCATCATACTTCGCCACCCTAGCTCTAATGCCAATGAAGGGCTTTTTAGAAAGCCTGGTAAGAAACTAAAATGGATCTAAATGAGCTTATATATAAGACATGTATCTCAACCCAAAACTTAAAGCATTGGATTATGAGCCTTATCGTTGCATATAACTCACTTTATACATATATCTCGTTTCGATATAGGATGACTTTATTGGTAAATTTCCAACAAACAGCCCTTAGGTTGTACTGTTGTCACAACTGCACTTCCAATCGATGAGTCCAGTAAAAAAAATGCAACCTACTACCTTTTTGTAAGCTCTGTTGTGTGCATCGACAAAGTCTGAAGCTCGCTTTGGTACTCCACCATCCTAAACTATTTCAAGTTACCTAATTCACCTAATGAGTTAAGATTCATGGGAGGTCTAAAGCAAAGGTGACATTGTTCCTTGAAGGTTTTCCAATGTACACTCGGTTCCTCTTGTTCTACCTTAACGCTGCGTATGGTTGTAATCTCCTGTATGCAGAGACGGAACAGAACAAAAATTTAGAGACAAAACGGAAAAAAAAAATTGGAGACAGTGAAGCGTTTGGTTGTAATGGACAAAACAGATAAAAATAAATAATAATAATAATAATAATAATAATAATCAAAACAAAATTTATAATAATAATAACAATAATAATAATAATCAATACAAAACTTATAATAATAAAAAAAATTAATAATAATACTAATCAATACAAAATTTATAATAAATAATAATATTATTAATAATTATTAATAATAATCAATAAAAAATTAATAATAATAATAAATAAATAAATATATTATAAATTATAATAAATTAATAATAATAATAATCAATACAAAATTTATAATAATAATAATAATAATAATCAAAACCAAATTTATAGTAATAATAATAATAATTAATAATAATAATAATAATAATCAATACAAAATTTATAATAATAATAATAATAATAAATTAATAATAATAGTAATCAATACAAAATTTATAATAATAATATTAATATTAATAACAAAAGGTTGTGTACACAAAATGGGAAGGACAATAAACTTTTGTCCAATGCAATGTGCTCGCAACACTAGAGACAAGGAACAAAAGTTTTTGTCCTTCTTTTTTCAGAGGAACAAAAACTTTTGTCCCTGTCATCCGGAGATGGAGGACAAAAATTCAGGGACAGCAGCCAAACATGAGGGAGGGACATGATTTTTTTGTTTTGTCTTCTGTCCCCACTAACGAAGACAGCAAGCATACACTGCCTAAAAGAACATGGTTGTGCCTCTCTGTGCTCTGAAGCACGGACACGACAACCTCCAACACGGACACGTGTTGGACACGTAGTGGACACATGTTCGTACGTGTCATAAAAAAATAAATATTTTTTTAGGCTTGGATACGGCGTGAATACGGCTCGAGACGACTTAGTACGACTTGGATACGACGTGAATAGTCGACGTCTTCCTTATTAAGAAAGAACTTCTCAAATTCCTTCTTCTTCTGTCCCGTCGATTTATCTCTCACAAATCTTGCTCCCTAGCTTTCTCATCCATTTCAGTTGAAACTGTCCACACTCCCTTAAACGCCTGTCGCTCGTCGTTGTTTTCCATTTGATGTCGAGCTCAAGCTGTCACCGTCACGAAGCATCGCCACTCATCGGTATTTGAATCATCTGTGTAGACTGTGTTTTCTTTTCAATCATCTATGTTTCAGTGTTTCCAAGTTCTTATTATTTGAATGACCAAGTGTGGCTTTTGGGTTTTTACACGGCCTCTTATTATTTTAATGATCATGGTGTGGCTTTCTCTTCCAAGATCAATCTACCATCTGTACATGTACTGTTTTCTTATTATTTTAATGATTATGTGTAGCTTTCTCTTCCAAGATTAATCGACCATGTACTGTTTTCTTATTATTTTAATGACCATGTGTAGCTTTCTCTTCCAAGATCAGACCATGTACTATTTTCTTATTATTTTAATGACCAAGTGTAGCTTTCTCTTCCAAGATTAATTGACCATTTGTGTACTGTTTTGTTATTATTTTAATGACCATGTGTAGCTTTTTTGCCAAGATCAATCGACATCTGTGTTTTCTCATTATTTTAATGACCATGTGTGGCTTTTGGAATGACACTTCTCGTTGGCATCATTGGATTATTAAGATGTACAAAACTAGAAGACTGGTTACTTATTGACTCAATGGGATTAACAAATGTTCAAAAGTTTAGGACTATTTTCACTTTTCAAGTATTAAATAAATGTTATCCATCTTTTGAAACCATTACGTAGCTTGCTTTTGTTGTAATGTTGCTCCATGTTTAATTTCTTAATTGAATAAGCTGACTTTTCTGAACAAATAATTTGCCCAATGTTTGGAATTCTACTTTTGTCTAATTAAGATACAAGCTCTTGCTTTTTTCATTGATACAAAAATACTTTATTGATTATTGATATTCTTTACTTGTTTGTTAATATAATTTGGTATCTTAATTAGGTATTTCAATCCACTATTCTCCTTTTTCCATGGCTTCTAGTAGTGGTGCTGAACAAGAAAATCCAGAAAAAAACCACTATGGAAATATGTGGTCAAGAAAAATAAAACAAAGGGTGGTGAAAACTTTGAGTTTGAGTGTAGTTTTTGTCATAGCTCATTCAGAGGTTCTTACACTAGGATAAAGGCGCATCTGTTGAAATTGTCAGGCAAGGGAATTCGAGTTTGTGGTGACATTTCATCCTCAAAGATGACAGAACTTAAAAAAATTGACAATGAAGCTACATTGTTGATTGAAAATTCCAAGGCAAGACCTGTCCCTCTTCCACCCTTATCTAGTCAATCTCAAAATTTCTCAACTGGTGAAGCATCATGTACTAGTAGTTTTGATTCAAGAAAGAGAAAGGCAACATCGGACCTCTAGAGAATGATTTCAACATGCAAGCTAGAGAAAATTTAGATCTTGAGATTGTTAAAATGTTTTACTCTTCAGGATTGCCTTTTCTTCTTACAAGGAATCCTCATTTCATCAAAACTTTCTCTTTTGCCCCTAATAATTATATTAGTGGTTATGTTCTTCGAGTTACAACAAGTTGAGAACGACTTTACTTGACAAAGAAAAAGAACATTTTGAGAAGCTTCTTCAAACTATATGGAATACATGGAATTAAAAAGGAGTGAACATTGTAAGTGATGGGTGGAGTGACCCACAAAGAAGACCTCTTCTCAACTTTATGGTTGTGACTGAAAGTGGGCCAATGTTTTTGAAAGCAATTGATTGCTCCGATAATATCAAGGATAAGGATTTATAGCTAAGCAAATGAGAGATGTGATTATGTAAGTTGGTTTTTATAATATCGTGCAAATTGTGACGAGCAACGCACCAGTTTGTAAGGCGGCTGGTTTAATGATTGAGGTGGAGTTTCCAATTGGTTTTTAGACTCCTTGTGTTGTCCACACTCTTAACCTTGCTTTGAAGAGCATTTGTGCATCTAAGAATACAGAAAGGAACAATCTCATATATCAATAATGTTCTTGGATTTCACAAATTGCTGACGATGTTTCTTTTATTAAAAACTTTATTGTTAATCACCATATGAGGTTGTCCAGCTTTAATGAGTTTGCTTCATTGAAGTTACTTAATGTTGCTCCTACTCGATTTGCCTCTACAATAGTGATGTTGAAGCGATTTAAACTTCTCAAACATGGGCTTCAAGAGATGGCGATAAGTGAAAAATGGTCTGCTTACAAGGAAGATGATGTTGGCAAAGCTGAATTTGTCAAAGAGAAGCTACTGAGTG
>JANJEY010000004.1:45602398-45620376 GCA_024703695.1 Erythroxylum cataractarum | reverse complement strand
ATAGGAATCTCAGTAGTATGATCACATCACAATTTCCTTCATGCTATGTCATATATCATGGACTTCATTAATTTGCTAATAGATCAATATCAGTTCATAAATAATGAACAGCAAAGTAATGAAATATGCCTTTCTTTATTTATTCATAAAGTATGTACACAACTCTGTACAAAACGCGCTAAAGGCGATTGCCTTTAGGGCACTACTCTAACACAAAAGGTCTATAAGATTATATCCAATCTTTTGAATATCTTATAACCTTTTATCACACTTTTTAGTTTTAAAGTTAATGGATAATATATGCTTCAACTAAGCATCACATCCTTAAATCATTAACTTTGACTCTTTTAAAGACTTAACATTTTATATCTAATATAAAATCTTGCTAATTAATTCAATTGGAACTATTGAAGGTAAGTCATTGTATTGGGCATAACTATAGAAATAATATTACACCATCCAATATCTCATATGATATTTTCCTCCTTACATAAATCCATGCTTTTATAAATTTAGTTACAAAGGTATTCACTAAAGAATCTCTTTCCTTATAGATAACTGAAAATTTTAATCTCCCCAAATCGATCTCATCGAAGTGCCTTAGCATTCTTAATGCTTAGTTTCTACTTAGATTTAAACTATTTAAACTTTTCAAAATATTAAATCATTATTTCATTTAATACATATGACTATATCACATAAAGTCATTAATAATCTAATGAAATATAAGTATTATCCTTTTATAAATTGTTATTCCATCCAATACATCACATGTATAAATTTAACAATTCAATACCATTATCACCCTTTCAACAAAAGTTGATTCGGTTATTCTTCAACAAAATAACATAATAGTTATACAATTTTTGTCTAACTTTGAGAACTTTTCTTAAACATATCCTATGTCCAAAAAATTTGGTTCATTAACTCTTAGTATCAACCATACTAAACAAGGTAAATTTTAATCGAAACAAAATCTAAATGTAAGAAAAGTAAGTAATTAATTATATGTCATGACTACCAAATGAGATTAGTGTTTTATCATGTATTTGGTTACTCCTATTATTTTATTCAAAATAATAGCCCTCATTACTGTTTAAAAAGATTAATCTAATCTTTCTAGTTGGTTGGGATCCATTCAAGTATAATTAATCTTGAGTTTGCCCAACAAACTAACTAAACTTAAATTAGGTAAATAACAACTTTATTGATCACATCTCATGTGAATCATAGGTCTGTCAGATAACAACTCTTGCCAAAACATATCTTATATATTATTTCTAACCCTGCCTCTAAATTCATATGATCATGAGTTTGTTCATCCAAATCACGCAAATTTAGTGAAGTAGAATTCACTGTCATAAGACTAAACATGTTAGGGTTAAAGTGACCTTAAGTTTGCTCAACAATCCTATCAATAAACAAAACTTTGGTTTATTCTTATAATAATAGAAAGCGATAATCACGTTATCAGTGTTTACTTAATATTTTAGCAAGGGATTTAATTTAATTCATCTCATCAAATATAAAATTGCATATAAAATATCACACATATTAAACATACAATTTATCATGCATTCAATATATATATATCAAGCATATAAATAAAGTATGCGACTTATGCACTCATAATAAAATTATATGCATAAAATATTAAGCTTCACTTGATTATAGTTATTGTTTTTCACAATTTAAAATAATATTTTCAACTCGTTGGAGAATCAAATTAGATTAAACTCATTGATTCCTAAATGAATTAAATTCCTATTTCAAACATAAATTTAATCTTAATTTGAAACTATTTTCAATCATCTTGACTCTTTTTAATAAAGTCTAATTGAAAACAATTTTTCAATAAATTGTTCTTTTTACTTATTATAATTTACAAGAAACTCTTTATTTAAAATTATATAAATGACACATTTTAATCCAATTAGAAAACTATTTGTAATCTAATTAGAAATTATTTTTTCTTAATTAGAAAACTATTTTCTAGTATTAAAAGGAAACTACTTTCAAAATTAAATAAAATACTTTTCAAATTTAGTTAAGAGAGTCATTTATTTTATTTATTTAGAGATTAATTTCTGAATTAATTAAAAAATATTGCTTTAATAAATTAGAAAATTATTTTAAAAATATTAAGGAAAACACATTTTTCTTAATTAATAAATGAAAGCACTTTTCAAAATTTAACTAAGAAAAATTCTTTTTTTTTCTTTCTAAAAGATAGTGAAACTTAATATTCATAAGTAAAGAAACAATTTTTTAATAAATTCAATAATAATTCTATAAAAATAAAATCATAAATTTAATTTATCTCAATCAAATTGAAATAAATAAATTTAATTAAAACATATTTCTTAATTATTTAAGAAAATAATTTTATTAATTTTAAAGAGTTCAATTAATTAATTTCAATTTAATTGAAACTAACAAATTTTACTTTTAAAAACAAATTTCCTCATATTAAATTAGAAATCAATCTAATTATTAATCTCAATCAAATTAAGAAAAATAATTACTTTAATTTTAGAATTGATTTGATAATTAATTTAATTAAATAATTCAATTTATTTAAAAAATTAAATTAAATTCTAAAATAGTCGTAATAAAAATTACGTAATGCAAACATTTATTCAAACATTTAGAAAAATACTTTTTCAATTTTATTAAGAATATAAACCAATTTAATCTCCGTTAAATTATTTAATTGAAATTAAGTCCTTTAAAACATAAAAAACTAATTATAACAGAGTGGGAACAATCTAGCGTGCTTCTGTCGGACGTGTGCGCTGCACACTCTTTGGTCAACTAGGACCATTGATTGCCGTGCACGCACCGTCAGCATCTGTACTAGACGTCATACACGCGCCTCATTGAATTGGGGTTCCCTATACGCCGCCGCCTGCTTCTCTCCACGTCGTGCTGCCACCTTTTGTCACTCCAAGCTTGCCCTCCTCTGGTTGTCTTCTCCATCAAGCTACCTCTTGCGGGTGAGTTTTCGCCCCTTACTAGTGGCGGTGGCGCCGCTATCTCCATCAACAGCGCCAACGTACTCCACAGATGAAATCGCAGCCACCATACCGACACAAGACGCAAAACAACGTTTTCAAGACATCACCAACACCCAAAACTCATCCTGCGCCAAAACCCAGAACACCTTTTATTCGCACCTCAAGAGCGTAGTCACAAGCAGACAATCTAGACCACCATAAAACCATACCAGAAACCTATCGCATGTTATTCTTATTTTATCAATGTAGCATCGAGGATTGAGTTTTTGTTTTCTAGGTTTGTATTGATGTATTGTTTAATATATTGTTTAATAGTTAAACAATTTTAATTCAATTCCAAATTGAATTGTAGGACTTAAAAATTTTAATCTAAACTTTTCATATTAAAATTATTCAGATATAAGTTTTATAAGACTTTAATTTCAATTCCAAAATTCACGATCAATAAAAATCAAACAATTTAATCATTTTTTCGAAACAGAGTAGGCTTTGATTTTATTGTTAAGAAATTGGATGAGATTTGATCACGACCGCAGCTGAAAAATTATAAAATTTTTTGTATTTTAATTTCTTAAAAATTAATATCATTTTAATTTTATAAAATGATTAAAATATAAACATAATAAAGCATGAATCTTAATTTGTACCTTATTCTGAAGTTTGACATTTTTCTTGTCTTATCTTATAAATTGTTTTCAAAATTAATCCATCTCAATTATCACAGTTACACAAGTGTTTAGTCTCTAACAATATCCACATAAAATATTGAGAAAACTCTATAATATTTACCAAGTTAAGTAAGAGGCGTTAGCTTATAAAATTTAGGCCTTTTAATAATAGGTTTTTATACAAATAATTTTAATTAAATATCAATTCTGTCTAAATATTATCTAAAATCTCATATTAATCTTTAGAATTAAATATTTTATATTTAATTACAAAATTTTTTAATGTTTACAATTAAGTCCAAGTTGACGTTATTCATTTCGATCCTTTTTTTCATGTGGGGCTGAAACTATGACTTAATGAGCACTTTAGCTACACCCTCAAATAGAGACCAGGATACGTAAGAACGAAAGAGATATCAGACATGAAAAGAGGTGATGGACATGTATAAATAAATATATATATATAATATGTGGAAGACACTTGGAAGTGAACATTGAGTACGATTCCGCTATCTTCACTTTTTTTTGTGTGTATGTTTCTTGGTGGATTACAGAAAGATCATAAAAAGCTTGGCTTGGTTGGGTCCATCACTTTTGAGAGGAATTTGTTCCTTTATTTTTCTTCTTTATCGCAATTTGGAGTTATACATGATGTTAATGTAAAGTCATTTCCATCTTATCTTATTTTGTTTTCTTCTCCTATTTTATTCCCATTCCAAATGTTTCCATAACTTGGAAAGCTTTCAATAGAAGTATTTCTAAAATATAAAATTTTGATTTTAAAATTTTATCTGCATTTCATTTTCAATTTTTTTGTAAATTAGTGTTATTTAAGCTAACAATTATAATATAGAAAAAGTGTCTCCTTCCAATTTTGATGGAGGAATGCTAATTTTGTTGTGGTTTTAATGAAAAATAAAACTAGAGATGATAAGTGAATATCTATACATGTTTAGAAGCGAATTTTTAAAGTAAAAAAATGTCATGCTCTTGAACATTAATTGAGCCACTTGGAACTTTCTTAATTACTAACCTTTTCATGAACTTACACTCTTTTTACTTGGTGAAGATATTGATATTGCCACACCAACACAGATCAATCACCTTTTGGCGTCTTATTTATAATATGATACTTGTTTAATTGGCTATTCACGGTCTCTTACTAATTAACAACATGCTTCCTTTTCTCGACTGTAATTAACTTACAATTCGCTAAATTTGATTTGCAAAAAGTTTGTCTATTCCCTTTTCTTCAAATAGATTCCAAGTTGTGTGTTTTTTTTCCCCCCTTAATGGAAGCATTTTGTTTTCTTGTATGCACTCAATCATCTTTCTCTCTTACAAAATAATCACCAAAGATTTACTCCCACAAATTTCAACCATGCATCAAAATATACGCAAGGATTTGCATTCGTATTTTTAAAGACTAGTATATAACATATGCAAGGACGGAGTCACATGTAGCCTTGGGGGGTATTGGGCCCCCAAGGTTTTTAAATTTTTTTTAAATATATATATACATATATATATATATATATATATATATATAAAACGGAATTATTTAAGAGTTAGTGATATATTGGACCTCTTAAAATTTTAAAAAATTAAAATTTGGACTCCCTTATTTTAATTTTCTGGCTCATATATAGGTTGGAAAGCAAATTGTTAACTTAAAGGTCATTGTGAACTTCGTTTTCTTTAGTTCTTTATTGTACTAGGGTTTCAAGAAGACCCTGCGCACGGGGAGATAGATATATATATATATATATATACTCTAATTTGGACCCCATGAGAGGACAGAAAAAAAAGAGTCATGTGAAGAACATATTGCTTCATGCATGTAGCATTGCTTTAGGCTTTATTTAATTTGGACCCCATGAGAGGAGACAGAAAAAAAAAAAAAAGAGTTGATGTGAAGAACGTATTGTTTCATGCATGTAGCATTGCTTTAGGCTTTATTTATTTGATTCCATAGTTCCTTTTAACTCAACAAAAGTTATAAAAAAAACTATTCAACAAAAATAAACACACACAAATATATATGTATATATATATATATTGATTGACATATATTTTAACGTGCTAGTAATTAAAAAACGAGTCTTTTTCTAAAGCTAGCTGATCACGTAATTATTCACAACAAAAACAAGCTAAAAAGTTACAACCCCATTGACCTTCATCATTCTCAAGTTAAGAGTGGGTACATTAGGAACCTGATCTTCTGGTTCACTAACTTTAGACTAATTTTGTGTCAATTTATCTCAACTATTTATTTATGTAGCCCACCAGAAAATTTGAGGGTAACAATACTATACCCTTCTATGATTTCTAGCTAATAAATGCCAACATTAATGTTGATTACCAATGTTCATTTTTTTTGACTTCTTTTTTAGTATCTTACTAATTTTTCGCTTGTATATATAGTCCCTGTCAAGTATATTAAATACAAATTAAGTGTATTTAATATACTTTATATTAAGAATGTTTTGTCACTTATTATATGTTGAGAGACAGAGAACCATCTAATGTGTGTAATAAACTTATAATAGGGCTATGTATATAGAATGACAAATGAATAACACTTATTAATCAAGTTAAATATATAAAAGCGTGGTTAAGACTGAAGAATCATATATATGATTACCTAAGGCTAAGAGAGAATGGTATCTTCATTCTACCATGCTAATTTATAGATTTTATGCTAACGATGTTGACTATTTTTATGTACTTATATTCGTACAAAGAGAAGTGGGAATAAACGTGTAGTTGCCATTCATCATGAAAACAAGAACATTATTCTTGCTCCACTTAAGAGGTCGGATGTTGAGTATATTCCCACTTCTCTTGCGCTAAGAGCATCTTCATATGGAATCTTTAGTCTTTAGAGTATAATCGGCTTTAGTGCTAATGAATAAAGGCTTAACTTTTTATCATAGAAAAGGAAACTAGCTAGTCAAGCCAAGCGGTTTATATTTCAAAACCAAAAATGAATTAACTCATCCTACATATTTGAAAGTGTGAAGCTTTTGAAAACTAAAGTAAATATTATAAGGTGTTAACCTAATAAAGATTAGTTAATTGACTAGTGCTTTATTTTCTCTATATTAGTTTTTGTCGGTCGAAATGTGTCAGTGGATGGGACGATTACTTCCCGCGAATCTTCATAGTGCGTGAGCGTCCGTCCATTCTTATTGTGTCAGGTCATTCGGTGGAAAAGCTGAAAAGCTAGATTTCAAGGAGATCTTGCACCAGGCATGTTGGTCCAAGTGAATCCCTGGAAACGAAATGAAATCTTCTGTACCCACCATCCAAAACTAATCTTGTGTCATTTAAATATGGTCACAAATCTTACTGAAATTTGTGGCCGTGTTTAAATGGTACAGAGTCGGTCTTAGATGATGAGTACAGAGGATTTGGTCCCCTGAAAACTTCCATTTAGAATTGATCATTGTAAAATTACAGTTTAGGGCTCCTGCAGAAATTCATTTTCAAGTAAAAATGTGAGCTTTCTTTTATGGTATATAATATAATATAATATATATATTCGTTAAAGAAGAAAAGGCAGAATTGTTAACTTTGTTTCTTTCTATTTTGGAATCTTCCTTCCCCTTTAATTTGATGGGCTATATAAAGAGGCAGATTGCCTCCCTCCCTAAGTAACATGTCTAATAGTAACATGCACATATATTTTCTTTACCCTCTCAGAGTTTGTCTTATTAGACAAATAATTAAAAAGAGGAAACAGCAGCTTATAAAAAAGGAAAACTGCAAAACAGAAGGAGAAAGGAAAGACAAGACTAACAGTGATATTGAAGATGGAGAACACATATGTATATGTACATTCTTTTGAATCAGGAGTCTCACAGCGAAGCGATTAAACTATTGTCGGCTTATGCACACTGAAAGCCCACTGTAGCTACACTCCCTCAGATAGAGACTGGGATATCATGAAAACAAGAGAGATTCTAAGTTATAATTTCAGACATCGCAATATAAATATGTAGAGGACACTTGTAAGTGAATATTGATCTAGGTGTGATTCCGTCATCTTCACTTTTTTTTTTTCACGAAATATTTTAAAAAAGTCTTAATTATGAGAAGATATTTTTAAATTATCCATTTTCAAATTAATCTTTGCTCGAGTCGGATAGATTCTTTGCGAGAAACAAAGTTTTGGTTCCAAATTTAAAACGGCTGAATACATAAAAACGGTTTGAACTTACAACCTCATTTAAATTAAAAGAATCTTTTATTAAGTCACCTGCGTCATGTAAATCTTCACTTTTCTGTGTATGTTTCCTAGTGGATTATAAAGATTGATTTGGTTTGGTTTTAGTGCCATCACGTTCAAGGGGAATTTATTCCTTCATTTTTCTTCTCATCTGCTTCTTTAGTGCGATTCTAACTTCTATTTTATTTCATTCTCATATTTTATTCCTATTCTGAATGGTTCCACAATTTGGAAAGGTTTTTAAGATTATAGAAGTACTCCGAAGTATAGTATTAAATTATGATATTAAGATTTTATTTAATTGCTCACACTCACTCCCTTGCATTTTATTTTCAATTTTTATGTTTAGGCTAACAATTATAATATCTCCTTCTAATTTTGATGCAGGAATGTTAATTTTATCGTGGCTGTATGCAATAAGAAATAAAATATAAACAATAGGTAGAAAATTAGTACAATCAAGAATAAGAAAAAGAGAATAAATCATTAGTTTATTAAAATTGATATAATTAAACTTGAGAATAAAACTCCCATATCTATATCACCCAACCCTTTTTGTTTATTCACTTTTTTATTAGTCTATAGTTTGGGATCGGAATTACCTGCATGGCTATGTGGCCTTGTGTATTTTATAAAGCTTACACGGGGATCTCCCAACTTCCTCCTTTTTTTTTTTTTTTTTTTTCTCTTACGAGGTGTTTATTGAGTTAAAGTCGGTGACTAATCTCTCTTTACGGTACTGATACATCCCTTACGAGAGCTACCGTTAGCCCAAAAATTTATTACATTCCTAAAAACAAAGATCGAACCTAAAACTTCTTAATTAAACGACGAAGATATGTGCGACCTACGTAACTCAGCAAATCCCCTTCTCCTCTGGTCTGTATGGCGCTCTTTATTCTTTTCCCTTTTCTTTAAAAGTTAAAACTTAAAACCCTCTGTCAGTCTCATTCACTTGTTTCCCGAAACCCATTTCTTTATTCAATCGAATTTCATTTTCAGCCTCAGGGGAAAAGGTAGCCTAGGCCCCCCCCCCTCCTCCTTTCCCTAAAAATTTTGCTTTTCCGCTTCACGGGTCTCGCGTTTACGCTAAGTCTTGTGACCTTTTTCTTGTAGTGCGTTTCTTTCTTTCAAACTTGTACCTTTTTTGCTTTTCTCAGATTTCGGCTTCCTTAACCTTAACTCGGTCGGTGTTTCAGTTCCATGTCTACAAGTGTTCTCTTTCATGCAATGTGTGGATAGTTTTTTTTTTTTTTTTTTTTCCATTTTCTTTCGATCAAGAGAAGCAGCAGAGCTTTTCCTCCCCACACCAGTAGTGCTTGTTGATGGCTTTCTCATGTTTGAGTCACTTCTAATGCGGGCTTATATAGGCAGGATTTTCTGTAGACCCCATTTCTTTTTGTTCCCTTCTACAATTCTGCGGATCCCATTCTCTTCGTTATCCTTTTTCTATTTGATGAACATACTGAAGATGCTTCATCATTCTTAATAATTCATTGATGATTATGTATTGTCATAGTACAGCAGTTTATAATCACTGAATTGAAAGATTGGGTGTTTGTCGTGGCCTAGAGCGTTTATTGAGCCGTAAAGGTACTGACGTGAAACAAAATGTATGACACAGAATTCTTTTAAGAGCATCCAACTCTCGAAAAGGAAAATTGGTGCTTCTAGAGTGAGCGCATGCCTGGAAACCAGTACAACGGTGGCTCAGATCGCGTTGCAAGGCTCGTGCGAGAAAGGAACCTAAGGAAAATTAGCAGAGGTTACCATTCCAATGAGGCGACTGATAGCCATGGAGGGGCTGAACCTTTGGAAAATGGCTTCAGGTCGAGAGACGTTGACCACTATAACAACAATTCCTATGTTGAACAATACTTGGAAGCAGCTGCTGCAGCTGCAAGGGAAAATCCAGAAGGATGTGAAAAGCAGGACGGATTGCCTCTGAGACAAAGGCTATTGGTTGTTGCTAATAGACTGCCTGTCTCTGCAGTTAGAAGAGGAGAAGAATCATGGTCTTTAGAGATAAGTGCTGGAGGCTTAGTCAGTGCTCTTCTAGGTAACTTGTTTAGATCTCTTTTCGTTTTTCATTGTTTTTCTTTTTAATAAAATTCTATCGTTTTGCTTGGCAAAAAGGTTGGTTACTGAACTTCCTGATGAAGATTGTGGCCCTTGTTAGGTTTGTAGATCCAAAAAATGAATAAAATTGTTGACCCTACAAACTACCACATGGTTCAGTTAATTTGAATTATTGATTTTAAGTGTGTGTTACTTACTCGTGATTTATACGACTCTCTCTCTCTCTCTCTCTCTCTCTCTCTCACACACACACACACACACACACACCCATTTTCTTTGGCTACAATTTTACATGTTTTCCTTCCACTGAAGAACTTTTTGATGTCATCAAAGGTGTCAAAGAGTTTGAGGCAAGATGGATAGGCTGGGCCGGAGTAAATGTGCCAGATGAGATTGGCCAGAATGCATTGACCAAAGCTTTGGCTGAGAAGGCAAGTTCTCAACTCTTTTTTCCCTTTTCTTTTTCAAGTATTTCAGCCTTTTTTCTAAAATTTATTTTAATGACTTGGTACTTTTTGAAGTTAATTTTATGTTTCTGTTGTCTCATGTCCCCCGATTATTTTAGAGATGCATACCCGTATTCCTGGATGAAGAGATTGTTCACCAATATTATAATGGCTACTGCAACAATATATTGTGGCCTCTTTTTCATTACCTTGGGCTTCCACAAGAAGATCGCTTGGCCACAACCCGAAGTTTTCAGTCTCAGTTTGCTGCATATAAGAAGGCTAATCAGATGTTTGCTGACGTGGTGAACAAGCACTATGAAGAAGGTGATGTAGTCTGGTGCCATGATTATCATCTAATGTACCTACCAAAATGCCTAAAAGAACACAATATCAATATGAAAGTGGGTTGGTTTCTCCACACACCATTTCCTTCTTCTGAAATCCACAGAACACTGCCATCTCGTTCAGAGCTATTGCGTTCAGTTCTTGCTGCTGATCTGGTTGGGTGAGATTCATTTGTTTCACTAAGTCTTCCATATTGTAGGAAAATGCTTCTCCCTTACCATTTTGGTCCTTATTATGTGATGGATAACTGAAGAATTATCAAACTTATGCTACTGTGTGTACTTCTCCAGGAAGTACTTTTGATTTGTGCTGTTTATATTGTGATTAGGGTGTTCCGGTTCATATTTTATTATGCTTTCTTGCATTACTTGGAATATTATGGTATAACATGAGATTTAAGGGAGCAGCACATAGTGACTTAAACATGAATTCTGGAGCAATCTAACCATACACCAGTAAAAGGAATATTCTCATCTCTTTGCATGTTTACACATCTTAGTTTAACACCACAGGAATGAAATATTTGTTGTTTTTCCTGTTCTACTATTAATAAAAAAATAACTAGTGTGCTTTGAGTTTTCATTAGAAAGGTGCTTCAGGATTTAGAAAATTTCAATCTATGTTTTATCCTGTCTTGTTTGTGGCTTGCAATACTTGATTTTTTGGATGTTATAGTGACACTACTACAATTTTTACATGTTGTCTGACAATAGTTCAGATCAACTAGCTGATAAATAGTAATTAAGTTGTGAACATTGTCCTTGCAACTCAATTTCCTTGTTTGATGATTTTGCACTCTTTAAATTCTTTCATTTTTCTCATTTTATTGTCAGAGAAAGTTATTCTGTATCCTAAACTTCAACCTTTCCTTCACATGCAACTCTATACAGATTTCATACATATGACTATGCAAGGCACTTTGTCAGTGCTTGTACCCGCATTCTAGGCCTTGAGGGAACACCTGAAGGAGTTGAGGATCAAGGAAGGTTGACTCGAGTTGCTGCAGTATGTTTGAATAAAATTGTTAATATGATTATGTCCTCTTTTTAAATCAATTGTGTTAGCGTTTTCTGAACCATGTAAACATCTGAACATATTACATCAAGATAGTTAACATCCCGCCATTACTTTATTTATATTCCCAATTAATCTCTGTACATCAGTTTCCTATAGGAATTGACTCGGACAGATTCATAGGGGCACTTGAGCTGTCTTCAGTACAGGACCACATCAAAGAATTGAAAGAAAGATTTGCTGGAAGAAAGGTAAAGCATTTCATATTCAAAGGCCAACTTTCATAAAGAGTTAAATGTTTGAGCTACCGTTACTATTTGTTGTCAGGAAAAGAAAGCAGTTCTTTGTGTTAATCATTGACCCCTCCACGGGGTTTGTGTGATTTGTATAAAAGAGCTTCATACTTTTAAATTGACAAAAAAACAGCCAAAAAAGATTGTAGGTTCTGCTAAATAAAAAGAAGACTATAGCATGATAAGACTTTGCAGGACAGTTTCATTTCCACAAAAAAAAAAAGAAATACTTTGGAGGACAGCTGAAGTTTTCTAACTATTTGATCAATTCTTGTAGAAGTGATTCTAGTCAAGGAAAAATATTTACAATGTGAACATTAGATACTTTGTGAATAGCCCATACTAAATGACATCATATAATGACATGCTAATATGTGATTTTCCTTCTCTTGTCATGTATTAGTACTTTTGTTGCTTGAAGTGGCATTATGTGTATGACATAATAATGGTGTTCTGCCTTTTGTGTTTGTAGTAGCTCTATCTTGAATCTGTTTTATCTTTTGACGAAAGATTCTATTAGAGACCACCTTCTCTAACAGTATTTCAACTCTAAACACCAAGTCCTGCGCTTCAGCAAGCACACACAGTACAGAACAAAAACAAGAATGAAGTAGAAATGAATGGGATACCCGTAACTATTATTCCCTAGCTAGACTTCGAGGGCTAGTTGAACCTCCATACAATTACCAATCACCATATCATAACCGAATGCCCGTCTATTTTGCCATAACAACCTTTTATTCCCTCATTCTAACTAACTTCCACATGACTCACCCTCATCTAACATTTCCTAATTTACCCTCCCATGCTGCCTGAATTCATCGATTGCATATTCCTCTTCCTACTATATTGCTGCTGGAATCTAGTCTCAACAATACGCCCCCACCCCACCCCCAAAAGAACCCACCTTGTCCTCAAGGTGAAAAGAAGGAAATTGATTGTTGATGACATGAAATTTCTCCCATGTAGTCTCAAATTTTGGTAAATCTTTCCATCGAATTAAGACGTCCAATTCACCATTAATTCTCCTGCGAACTCCCATTAATGCTGCTGGTTCCACTTTCAGCTGCATATCTTCATCCAAAAAAGAGGGCAAGGGTTGAGATTGGGTCATAGAAACAGTAGCTCTCTTAAGTTGGGATACATGAAAGATGTCATGGATCCTGGCAGTAGTTGGGAGTTGCACTTTATATGTTGCTTCTCCAATCTTAGCTGTAATCGGGTAAGGGCCATAATACCTCGGATTGAGTTTCTTGTTATTCTTGATGACCAGTGACTTAAACCTGTAGGGCTGCAACTTTAGGTAAACCAGATCACCTACCTCAAAAGTCATTGGTCTTTTCTTGGAGTCAGCATACTTCTTCATCTGCTGCTGTGCTTTCAGCAAATTCGACTTCAGTTCCTCCAGAATTTTGTTTCTGTCCATTAGCTGTTGATTGATGTCTTCCACGATAGATCCCTCATCAGTATACTTGAAAAGAGTGGGCAGTTTCTTGCCATAGAGTGCCTTGAATGGAGTCATTCCAATTGCACTGCTGTAGGTGGTGTTAAACCAATATTCAGCCCAACTCAACCACTTAGGCCACTCCTTAGGATGTTCACTGACAAAGCATCTTAAATAAGTTTCTAAACATCGGTTTACTACTTCCGTTTGCCCATCCGTCTGTGGGTGATAAGCAGAACTCATATGTAAAGTGGTTCCAGATTGCTTGAACATTTCTTGCCAAAATAAACTCATAAAGAGTTTATCCCCATCTGACACAATTACTCTGGGGAACCTATGCAGCCTCACCACTTCTCTAATAAAAATTGCAGCCACCTGCTTTGCAGTATAGGGGTGTTTGAGGGCCAAAAAATGACTGAATTTTGTTAACCTATCCACAATGACAAAGATAGTATCCACCCCATTGCCATAGGTAATTCACTTATAAAGTCCATGGAAACTTCTTCCCACACTTGATTAGGGATAGGTAATGGCTGAAGGAGGCCAGCAGGTTTTAGAGCTGAATACTTATTTTTCTGGCACACATCACAACATAGAATAAACTGCTTCACATCAGATTTCATTCCCTTCCAGTATACAATATTGGCCAGCCTCTTATATGTTCTAAAAAATCCCGAATGCCCTCCTATCGGGGTAGAATGAAATTCACTGATCAGCTTTGGTATGTGCGGTCCCTTTGCAGGTAATACTAGTCTATTTTCATAGAAAAGCCTCGAGCACACCAACTTGAATGGAGGGTGACTATCTGGTTGCAGTAACAAGTCTTGTATAATATTTCTTAACTTGGGATCTTGCTGGACCATTTCTTCTAGCTGACTCAGTTCTTCATGATAACCCATACTTAAAGCCATGCACTCAGCTTTAGCCCTTCTAGACAGTGCATCTGCTGCTCTGTTTTGTGATCCGGGTTTGTATATTATATCAAACTTGAACCCTAACAACTTGGTAACCCATTTCTGCTGCTCTTCCCCTAACATTCTCTGATTGGTCAAGAAGTGCAAGCTCTTTTGGTCTGTCCGTATGGTGAAGTGTCTGCCCATTAAGTAATGCCTCCATTTTTGAACAGCCCACACTATAGCCATCGATTCTCTCTCATATACAGGTTTCAGCTGATTTCTAGCTGATAACCCTTGGCTTAAATAAGCCACTGGTTTGCCCTCCTGCATTAACACTGCTCCCATACCCACACTTGAAGCATCAGTCTCAACTACAAATGGTTTGGAGAAGTCCGGCAAGGACAGCACCGGTGTAGTAGTTAGCATTTGTTTCAGTGCTTCAAACGCCTTCTGTGTTGTCTCATTCCACTAAAATTTGTCTTTACATAGCAGATTCGTAAGTGGCTTCGCTATACTCCCATACCCCTTGACTAATCTTCGGTAATAACCTGATAACCCTAAGAATCCCCTTAATGCCTTAACATCTCTAGGGACAGGCCAATTAATGATGGCTTCAATTTTTCTAGGATCCACCGATACTCCTTCTGTAGATATATAGTGTCCCAAATACTCCAGTTTATACTGCCCAAACGTGCACTTCTTCAAATTGGCTAGTAGCTGGTTATCAATCAGTATTTGGAGGACTGTTCGGAGATGACCCAGATGATCTTTGAGACTGCCACTATATACCAGTATATCATCAAAGAAAACTAAAATGAATTTTCTAAGATGTGGCTTGAATAGCTCATGCATGAGGGATTGGAAGGTAGCAGGAGCATTCATGAGTTCGAAGGGCATGACCATGAATTCATAGCGCCCTTCGTGGGTTCGGAAAGCAGTTTTGGCTATATCTTCCTCCTTCACTCTAATTTGATGATATCCCGACTTCAAATCAATCTTGGATCCTCCTAATTCATCAAAAATCTCATCAATGCAAGGAATCAGATACTTATCAGGAATTGTCATCTTGTTCAAAGCTCTATAATCCACGCATAACCTCCATCCACCATCCTTCTTCCTTACTAACAAAATTGGGCTGGAGTAAGGGCTAGTGCTCGGTCTTATAATCCTGAACTCTAACATTTCTCTTAACAATTTCTCAATTTCATTTTTCTGGTAATACGGATATCTGTAGGGCCTGACATTAGGTGGTTTGGAACCAGGTTCAAGCTGAATAACATGGTCAGTAGTCTTGCTAGGTGGAAACTTTGTAGCAGGATCAAAAACCCTTATGAACTCCTGCAGTATTTTCTCAATTTCCTTCCCCGCTGTCGCATCTGAATAACATTGATTCTGTAACATCTCCACCCTTATTATCTCCCCTTCGACCCTCCTGTCCTCTATATTCCAGAAGGAAACCTTCTGCCCCATCCTGTAATAGCTTCACAGCAGTTTTAAGAGAGGTCACAATAGCCCTCGACATTGTCTCGCCATACAATTTAATCTTCTGTCCACCAATACTGAACTTCATGATCTGCATCTTCCAGTTAAGCAGAATATCCCCCAATGACTCCAGCCCAGCTACACCTAATATAAAATCGACACTCTGCATATCAAATGGGAAGAAGTCTTGTTTCAATGTCATACCTTGTATCTTGAGCTCCACTCCTTTGCAAATCCCAACACTCTGCACCCGACAGTCATTACCCAGTCTAACCCGGAATGGCTTAGTGCGTCTCACCTCCATCTTCATGTCTTCCACTAACCCCCTTCGGATGAAGTTATGCGATGCTCCACTATCGACTAAAATTACTACCTCTGCTTCGGAAATAGTTCCTCTGAGTTTTAGGGTTTGTGGTCCCACGATCCCTTTGAGAGATGTAACTGACAGTTCCAACTCAGGTAAGGGCTAATTAACCTCCTCAGACACATATGGCTGAAAACTTAGCACCTGATTAACCAACTCTTCTTCTTCTTCTTGCAACTCCGTCGGTTGTCCTTCATCAGTTAAGAGCACGTGGAACTGTTTCTCCCCACACACATGCCCTAACGTGTACTCAACATCGCATCTGTAGCATAAGCCCTGCTGTTTCTTACGTTGCAACTCCTCCGCTGTTAATCGTTTGAACGGGTAAGAGTGCTCTCTTCGAACTACCCTTCGTCCATCGCTACCTTGACTAGCTCCCCACTTTTTCGAGGTTCGGCCTTGTATTGGTGAGTTTCTGGTGTTGGGGCTCACCGCTGGTGTCGGTGGTTTCCCCCCTTCTCTCGACTTGTGATTAGGGTTCGAGGGAGTAAAGATCGGGTTAGGGCTGGTTGGAGGAGCTACCTTCGCACCCCAGATACTCGGATCTGATGCTCCCGAGCCTCCCAACCCCTTCGATGTTCTGAAGGTTCTGGAAGGGTGATCTAGCAAGGCCCAGTTACGACCTTCTGTCATTTGGGCCAGCTCCATCAGATGAGCTAATGATTCGGATTGGGCCATTTGAAGCTCTGCTCTTATTTCCTCTCTTAATCCATTCATATACGCTATCGTTACTACCTCCACCAAGACGTCTCTGAGCATTGAAGTTACAACCTCAAATTTCTGGTTGTAATCGGCTACTGTTCCTGTTTGTTGGATCTTCAGCAACTCTGCTAATGGATTTCCTACTTTGGAGCTACCGAACCTTCGAATCACTGCTTTCTTGAACATCTCCCACTCTGCCATTGGAGACCAATTTTGCCTCCACTGATACCAACTTAGAGCATCTCCTTCCATACATACTGCGATCGTTTGCAACCACCGATCAGGTGACAACCCATTCAACTCAAAATACCTCTCCACCCGAAACACCCAACCGAAAGGGTCTTCCCCAAAGAATAGTGGAATTTCCAGCTTGTGATGTTGCTTTTCCATTCTTATCGGTTCAGTTTGGACCGATGTCTCTCCTTCAAACTTTTGTTCTAAAACCTCTTCAACTTCCCCCGAAACCTCCTTAGTCTTCCCTTTATTTTCTGTTCTTCTTAAAATTTCGAAGATAGATGAAATGTCTCCTGCCACCTTATCAAACTTGGCTTCAACGCCAGCAATGTCCTCTACGATCCTCAACATTTCTTTCTCCACATTATCGATTCTCGCTTCCATCCTTGTAGATACCATTCCCTATCACGAACCGCTCTGATACCAACTTGTTAGAGACCAACTTCTCTAACAGTATTTCAACCCCAGACTCCACGACCTGCACACCAGAAAACCGCACACACAGCACAGAACAATGGCAATAACGAAGTAGTAAGGGAAGGGATATCCAGAATTATTATTCTCTAGCTAGACTTAGAGGGCTAGCTAAACCTCCATACAATTACCAATCATAAAATCATAACTGAATGTCGTCTATGTTTCAGTAACAATCTTTTATTCCTTCATTCTAACTAACTCCCACTTGACTCCCCCTCATCTAACATTTTCCTAATTTACCCTCCCACATTGCCTGAATTCCTCGATTGCATATTCTTCTTCC
>JANJEY010000004.1:45590291-45600622 GCA_024703695.1 Erythroxylum cataractarum | reverse complement strand
ATTCATCGATTGCATATTCCTCTTCCTACTATATTGCTGCTGGAATCTAGTCTCAACAGATTCCTAGCAAGATTCAAAATTTAAGCTCGTGAATGTTTCACCTCACAAGTGGTTTTTATAAACGTTTTAAGAGATTCTGAATGATATATTTCCTCAGTTGTTGATGTAAGTGAACGTGTTGTCTTTGACTACAGTACTTAGTGAATGTTTGTAGGTTCCACTCTCACTAATTGTTGGTTGAAGCATGTTTAAGTTGTATGTATATGTTTGACTTTGTTCTGCTTAAGCTGAATGCATATAAAATACTGCTTTTGTTGCTTGCGCCTTGCTAAATTTTAACAAATAGGTCTACAGTTTACTTACTTCAATATTTACTCTATTGCTGTTTTATCTAGTAACCCTAGATTGCATATTGTCTTTACTTTACGAAAAGGCTGCATCATTTGCATTGCTTGATCTCCCACGCTTATGTTGAATTCTCATTTTTTGCTTGTATTTCTCTTGAAGGTAATGTTAGGTGTTGATCGTCTTGATATGATAAAGGGAATTCCACAGAAAATTCTTGCATTTGAAAAGTTTCTGGAGGAAAACTCTTACTGGCGTGATAAAGTTGTACTTCTGCAAATTGCTGTGCCAACAAGAACTGATGTTCCCGAGTGTAGGCTTCCTAATATTCTTTGCACTGTTATCATAGAGTTACTCATTTGTTAATTTTAGACCAAGGATTTTCAACTTGCTTTCCTAATTAATCTGAATGGCTTGTGTTTTCTCATTGAAATAAGAACGATTCTGTTGTTCAGTCTAGATGGTTCAGGTGTACATAAATAATAGAGGCTATAATAGACATAGTGGGACTTGGAATTTAGGTCATATTACTTGAGTTAAAACTGCTATGATAGAGATGACAATGCTTTACTGAAACAGACGCAGTTTTTCATATAATGTAGAGGAGCTGAGACGAATGATAGACCATAATGCAAGTGAAAGTTATTAATGCAACAAAGTCGTGTATTTCTAGCGTTGGCTGGCCTTTCTAACTTGTCTTCTAGATAATGAATATTTTAGGAGTCTTATTTTCAGTTTCTAGCAGACAGGTCTTTCAACTTCAATAGTTTAATATCTCTTTCTTATGGGTTGATTGTGGAAGATAAGCCCTTTATTAGAATGTTCGATTATATAAGATCTTTGGAGGTGTGGCTAGTTTGCAAAAAATTCTCAGCTCCTAAGAAAATGTGTCCTTGGTGGGCAGTAGGGATCTTTGAACTCATCATTCTTTGTGAGCACTAACATTTATTGAGAAGGTTCCAATTTATCCCTTTAATTCCTGCTCTTTTCAAGGCTATTATTCTAAGCTACATTATCACCTTTGTATCTTGGTATCTTCCACCAACATTTTGATTTCTTGTTATCCTTTTACTTGAATTCTTTCTTAGAATATAAGGGCAATGATAATAGAATTCTTAGCATTATTCATCTAGTAAACTGTCTTATGCTGAATGATATATATATATATATATATTGATATATTGTTTATTATGCAGATCAAAAACTTACGAGCCAGGTTCATGAAATTGTTGGGCGCATTAATGGAAGATTTGGATCATTGACTGCTGTCCCTATACATCATCTGGTCTTTATCATCTTAACTTGAATTTGGTTATTTGCCTTTCATAGACAATTATCTTCTTGGCCATAAAACTTTAAGGTGTCTTGCAATTTATAAGGAATTGTAGTTTATGAACTCAAGTAAAAAGTTTAATTCGATATGGGAGAAATTGAAATATTTAAATAGGGTGTTCAATGTAAATAATAATAGAAGATTGATGCATTGATGCATATTTATATTATATTTAAAATAGATAAATAAACACTTGTGAAAAATATGGGTCTTCCTTAAAATATTTATAATTTGTATGAAAAATCTAAATATATTAAGGAAGATTTTAGTCTTCTCTGTCATGTTAAATGATTTATATCTTTAGTGCTCGTAATATTGGGGATAAGGTGTGCTTGTCTATCATTAATATGTAAATTTTCTTGTGGATAAGTATAATAGAATATTAATGTAACATAGTGATTTTTTGGATAAGTGGATGAGAAAATGCATTTTGTTGTCAATGTATATTATTAGTTTTTCGTGAAGACGTTCCGGACTAGAGATTACATATCAAACTAACATTCATTTTTTTATTTATTTCTAACATCCCAAGTGGTGAAGTTTTTCTCCATTAAGCATGGTATTTCCCATATCGAATGAACCCTAAGTAGTGGTTTTCTACTGTTTCATCTGTGTATCTCCTTTATTAGAATACAAAATTTTAGTGTTTTTATTGGGTTGGAATTCATTGGACATGATTGAACTGCTATTATTTTTGTCAAGAAAGTTGAGGGAAATTTAGGCTAAGAATAGATACTTGTTGAGTGTTGAAGTTTCTAAAGCATTGCAAATTGATGGGCATGTGCAATGCTTATGAACAAAATTTTCCCTCCTGACGATAACCCCCACCCTTGTTATTGAAGTCTTTTGTAAAATGTGAGCCATAACTAAGCAGTAGGTTTATATATCATATTGCATCAAGAACTCTAATAATCTAACAAAGATTCTTGGCTTCAACATAATCAAACATTTCATACAACTGACAACAGCTAAGGGAATTGACTTTTCTATTGAGAAATTTTAGTAAATAAACTTAAAGTTGTTGGAGTCTCTGGACATATTTTCTATTTTAGGAAGCTCCTCTGAAAGTAGTTTAATGTGTGATCGAACTCCAATCCATTTGTTGGATTATTGTTCCTGACCTTTGTGTTGCTCTTATCATATTTATTGCGGCTTAATACCAGACCATAAGTAGATCAATCTGGTCTTCCAGATACTTCACATGTTTCAGAAAGTATCTGTCAAACCAAAATTACATATTTTGAGCTTTTCAAAGTTTGTTAGCAATGAGAAGGGGCATCTTCTCTGTAAGCCTAATTTTCCAATTCCAAAGTGAGTGAGAAATAGCAAAGGGGTCTCTTTCTAAAAATTTATACTAATTTAAGCCTGGCCATTTACTTAAATTTCTATTCTCTAATTCATTCCTCATATCCTTAAGCTAATTGTACCTCCTTGCAATAGTGCAGTGGTTGTTTAACATGTTGACTATATCTTTTCCTGCAAGTACTTAGTCAAATAACTATTCTTTTTCTCTAGATATTATGGACAAAAAAGCATGTACAAGCCATTTATGTGCTTAATGCTCATTCTGTGTGATTCTTGGTACTGCAGATATAACCAAGATTAGGAGTTTTATTTTGTGATTGAAACAGAGATCTTTTGATACAGTTACTAATGACTTATTACTCTTCCTTTATTACTCAATGGCAATAGGAAGTTCCTAAAGCATGTCCTTTTCCGTTACAGGATCGCTCTTTGGACTTTCCTGCATTATGTGCTTTATATGCAGTTACTGGTACTATCTTCATTCTCAAAAACTTCTTAGTTAAATGACTTCTTGATTAGAAGTTTTCTTGTGATCTGTCAAGATAAATAATGCTTCTTTACAGTTCTGTAATTTGAAATATTGGGACAATCAGTTCTGTTAAATTATGTACTTCGAAGTTAACTAAGTGGAATCTTAATGAGAAAACGAGTTGACTGGAGGAGTTACGATGTCAAACATAATATCAAAGATAGTGGTTGTATATATTTCTTACTTCAAAACGCTTAGAGGTTAACTTATTATATGGAACAAACATGCAATACCTCTTCAAAATTGTGCAGGCATAGCTAATATGTGGCAGTCATATTTCTAGCTCATATTTTACTTTCAATTGCCTATTTGTTTTATTTATTTATTTGTCTTTTTTCTTGTATATTTATTTGTTTACTTAGTTTTATTTTTATATTTATTTTATCTTTATTTACTTGAATTTTGATTTTGATTTTTATGTAGTTATTTGTTTATGTTTTTGGTTCTTGTTTTCTTCAAACCAATTTTTTCAAAGACTTTTTTTGGCCTTGGGTTTATTGAAAACAATTGCTTTACTAGTTAGGAGTAAGGTTTCGTACATCGGGATCTTCCTAAACTTTGCATCTCAGCGGAATTTCTATTGGGACGTTGTTGTTGTTTTAGTGCTCATAATATGATCAAAGAAAAAAAAAAGAATTCCTATTAGGTACTGCCACTGGCTTAAATATGTGGTTACAAGAAAAATTTTGACAGAACTAAATCTTACCCTTGATGAATAGAGTTAATAGTTTGCATAGATTATTGCATGAAGGTTTCAGAAAGCATGTCTTGTTTAATAATAGTTGGTGTTTTGCATATAATTCTCTTTTCCATATGATCTCTACAGATGTAGCACTAGTAACTTCCTTGAGGGATGGAATGAATCTTGTCAGTTATGAGTTTGTTGCTTGCCAAGATTCAAAGAAAGGTGTTCTCATTCTCAGCGAGGTAAATATAAGTTACTGAAAATACATGATTTTTAATCTAACTGATCCTGATGCAACACCACTACCTAGAGTCTTATCATCCCTCTACAATGTATAAAGTATCGAAGATAGCAATCTTCAGGTCATATTATCTAATCATTCTTGTTGAATCTTGCAAGCATCAGATATTTTGCTGGACGTAAATGATGGATAATAAGATTAATTTTGACATTTGTTTGTATGTCATTGTCAAGTGAAAATGAAATCATTAACATATTTATCCTCTTTACTGATATGACATATAAATGAGGAACAAGTGATCCCAAGTGCTTAAAACTTATGCTGCATAACCTCATAGACCATATAAGTTGGTCTGGTCTTGACTTTCTTTTGTGAAAAATCTAGATTGCCACCTTTTTATATCATATTTCACATATTCATATCACTTATAGTTGGCGCTGAAGTGCCATGTTCTTGTAGTTAGAGGCTAAATAAATTGGTTTTGCAATTTGTTTTATTTGTTTTGTATAATTTTTTCCTAAGATTATGAAGCAAAAGTTATGTTCTGGACTTCTAAAAACAAGATTTGCTTTCCTCCCATTTTAATATCGTCATTGTTATTTCTATCTGTTGCCCTTGTAGTACTCAGAATATTGTATATTTGTAATGTTTATTATCTGAAATGTTCTTTCTTATTTTGTTTTAATTGCTCTTTTATTACCTATGTAGGAAGATTTGTGGTCCTGGATTATCTTCACAATAATGGATCGTGTTGACCTTTTTGACATTTAGTTTGCTTTGTGTTCTCTATAGTTTGCTGGTGCCGCACAGTCATTGGGTGCTGGAGCAATCCTTGTGAATCCTTGGAACATTAGTGAAGTTGCTGATTCAATACGCCAGGCTTTGACTATGTCAGCAGAAGAAAGAGAGAAGCGACATCGACATAATTTTCGACACGTCACTACCCACACAGCTCAAGAATGGGCAGAAACTTTTGTGAGGTATGATGAGTAGCTTTAATTTAAAAGGTGTACTTCTTACTCTTTTTTTGTAAGCTTATTTTCCTTGGCATATCCATATGAATCTGTTTTTGTTTCCCATCCCTCGTTAAAAGATAAAGCAATATAATATAAAATTTTAGGTCTTTTGATCTCCTCACCAACTAAGAAGCCTGAGACATGGTGAGGATAACTAATATGGTTGGCATGTTTACAGTGTTTGCAGCTTTATATGAATCTTTTAAGCAGAAATATCTTCCATGCCAGTATGTTGCAATTGGTAATTTTGTTCAGAGGAGTAATCTCGTTTCTGATGTCCAACTAATGTAGTTTACAGTAATACACTCCTATCATTTTTCTTCCATGTGTCAAACAATAATCTGAATCACCTCTGCATTAGTTATGTTGAAGAACTTGCTGAGGTGTTTCATGAAAAAGCTGAAGAGAGTTGCAAGTTTAGTCTGGACCAGTGTTGTTCACCCTGCCTGAAATAGTTATTTGTTATGTGGATTTTTGGTTGCTGTTTCTTGGTTATTTAATTTGACTTAAAGGAGCCAGATTCACTCAAGAATTGTTTAAATTACTTTGTTTTATTAAGAGTTCTGTGACATTCCGTATTTGTATAATGCAATGAAGGGGTATACTTGGAAATAAGAACACAGTTTAAATTCTACGTTTTTATAAAATTATGTTCCTTTACATGTGACCCAAGCCTAAATGCATCAAGCTGTACATTTGCTGATGGCTCTAGGATTCTCCATAATTTTGTAGTGCAGAATTATGTTTAGACTGGGTTCCATCTGTTTGTTTATTGTTGTTATTAATGGCCCCTGCTATCTGAATTTTCATTTCACATTTTTATTACTTCCCAGTGAACTGAATGACACAGTTGTTGAAGCACAATTAAGGACCAAACAAGTCCCACCACAACTTCCAGAAGAAGATGCAGTTACACGATTTTTACAGTCTAATAATCGATTGCTTATACTGGTATGCTCTGTTTGACTTGTTTAGTTGGAACCCCTTTGTGGTTGCTATTTGCCATACAAGATATTTCTGATGACCTTTCTATGTTAAAAGGAACCAGGGGTTGACATGTCTAGCATGCGTGGTTTCGTTGGTTCTAAGACTGAATTTCATTGTTGTTCCATGTATTTTGCTGTTTAAACTGCAGGGATTTAATGCAACATTAACCGAACCAGTGGACACACCTGGGAGAAGAGGTGATCAAATTAAAGAAATGGAACTTAAGTTGCACCCCGAGTTGAGAGAAACATTAAAAGCACTTTGCAGGGATTCAAATACCACCATTGTTGTGCTCAGTGGGAGTGATAGAAGCACTTTGGATGCTGTATTTGACCTAATTCTATGGTTGATTCCTTCTAAACCTATTATGTTTATATTGTAATCGAGCTTTTCTCATCCACAGAACTTTGGGGATTATGAAATGTGGTTGGCAGCTGAACATGGAATGTTTTTACGCAATACAGTTGGAACATGGATGACAACAATGCCAGACCACTCAAATCTGGAATGGGTGGACAGTGTGAAGGTGCTGAAGTTACTTGTGTTGAGTTTGGATTTTGCAATTGCTGATCACTATCTACTAAAGAATCATATGCTTCTTTGGCTTGTGTTTTCAGCATGTTTTTGAGTATTTCACAGAGAGGACTCCCCGATCACATTTTGAGCAGCGTGAAACTTCACTTGTGTGGAACTACAAATATGCAGGTGCTGCTTCTTCTGGAATTTAGGCTAGTACATGGTTTTATTAGTGTCAACTAAGGTTGTCCTTCCATTTGTGGTTGTTTACATCTTTTTGCTGCTGTAGATGTTGAATTTGGAAGACTTCAAGCTAGAGATATGCTGCAGCATCTCTGGACAGGTCCAATTTCTAATGCGTCTGTTGATGTGGTACAAGGTAGCCGTTCAGTTGAAGTTCGAGCAGTTGGTGTTACAAAGGTAACTAGTTATTTTCTATTTCAAAAGCTCACGGCAAACTTGAAATTGTAGAATTTTTTTTTTTTTTTTATGGTTCTTATCTATTTTTAATAGGTCCTTGTCTATTCAGGGTGCTTTTATTGATAGAATCCTTGGGGAGATAGTTCACAGCAAATCCATGACCACACCAATTGATTACGTCCTTTGTATTGGACATTTTCTGGGAAAGGTAACCTGAATCATACTTCATAGCAGTGTAACTCTTTTCAACTTGCTTGATTTATCAACTGCAATGATCTATGAAAGGTAATTTGTAGGCTTTTGTGGACTATGTCCAAGATTCATTGAATTATTGCCACTTAGAATAAAATATCAACAGACCTTACAATGGGACAATGGTAATATTTCCAAGAAAAAATAATGTTCAATCATTTGTAGTTGCCTGAATAACCCAAAATCAAGCAACAGCAGTGCGACCATATTTGCTTCCCAAATAGAGTACTTTGTTGGCAAGTCCCAATTAAGCTTAAAGAATTTTAATTGTTTGTGAACAGTGCACCATCTTCAAGTTATTTGACAATCACATAAAAGATACAAACATGTGCTCCCTTAGGCTTGATACATTATCCCTTCAAATGTTGACATGTCACTGTCACAGATCCTATCTTATCCCTTCAATTTTTGGCGTCTCACTTTGTCATAGATTGTAATAGGTTTTCTTTACTTCTTCAGGATGAAGATATATATACATTTTTTGAGCCAGAGCTTCCTTCTGATGGCTTTGGGATAATAAGAACCAAACAAACAGATGGACTGAAGTTACCTGGGGAAAGAAGACCTTTGAAGCTTCCGGTTGGTAGGACTGGGTCAAAATCATCCCAGAGTAAGTCACAACGTCCTCTACCAAATACTGAGATGAAGACAAATAATCATAACTGCAGAAGTGGGAGAAAACCATCGCCCTCGCCAGAAAAGACATCTTTCAATGTGCTTGATCTCAAGGGAGATAATTACTTCTCGTGTGCTGTTGGAAGAACCTGTACGAATGCACGATATTTGCTCGTATCATCAGAAGATGTTGCGTCCTTTTTGACAAGACTATCCAATGCATCTTCGTCAGGCACATATGCATCAAGTTGAGAAGTGCCTTTTGAAGAACGGAACAACAACCTGTGCTTCCTATGTGCATCTTGTTGCTCCACTAGTTTATCAAAATACCTTAATTCTGCTAGTATTAATATTAATCGGACCAAAACTGTTTGAATATTTTTATGACAGCAGCAGTGCTCTCTGTTGAAAGAAAATCCAGAAAGCACATTTTTATAATCGTCGGCTACATGATTTTACGCTTTTGACCAAGTGTTGCAACTACTAAAGCTACAATATCGTGGTCCAACACAGCCGGAGTATTCTACTGGCCAAAATGTAAATTTTGTGCTTTGGCCTTTGGGTGTTGTTGCTAATCTTATTTAATGTTCGCAATGATCTAACCTAAAATCTCACAGTAACCTCAACTATTTCCAACTGTAGACCCAACTTCCCAGAGCATTAATCAAAAGCTCTTTTCTTTTTGTAATTTAAGGATTGCCATTGATTACAATTCAACCTGTAGTTCACAACTTGAGAAATAACTGGTGGGGGGTTGTGATGCATCAACATTAAATTATGGACTGTTGTTTTACCTTATAAATGGTAGCACTTAGTTTGCCCCATTTCAGACTAAGCCCGTGTGTTTCAAAATTCTTAAAAATTTGTCACCAAAACCCCCCTTCCCCTTCTCAAAAAGTTGACGGATTTGTTATAGAAAACCGCTATTCCACGCCCACGCGAAACTCAAGAAATGAAGTTAATCCGCTCGAGTTCAACAGCCCGTCCACTCCCATCCGCCACTTTAAAAACACGTCTAAACTAGTATAAAATCCATCAACTCCTAAAAATCTCTTTTTGTACAACCTGTGCTGTATATTTCTATGGAAGGAACAATTTCTAGGTTGTTGGGCTTAATTTTTTTAATACTCTTTCAGGTAATATCTTGAGCTTTTTTTTTTCAACTACCTTAGCTTCATGAAAATTCTTTGTAGTATATACGAAGAAAAAAGATAAAGTAATTCTTTCTTAATTTTTGTGTGAATAGTATAAGGAGTTTATATAGGACAATAAAATTCTAATTACCTTCTTAAATTAAGAAGAATCTAGTTATTCTCTAAATGATAGAATCTCAACTAATTAATAGAATATCAACTAATTATCTCTAAAGATAGTCAACTCATTATTTCTATAATATCAACACTCTCCCTTAAGTCGGCGCATAGATATTGATCACATCAAACTTACTTACAAAGAACTCAAAATTTTATCTTTCTAGCCCCTTTGGTGAAGATATCAACAATTTGTTGTGATGTAGGTACAAATGGTATACAAATAAGTAACTTTTAAGTTTTTCTTTTATAAAATGTCTATCAATCTCCACATGCTTCGTGCGATCATGTTGAACTGGATTGTTGACAATATTGATAGTTGCTCTGCTATCACAAAAGTACTTCATTAGCTACTCCACTAGTTCCTTAAGTTCTTTCATGACTCTTTTAAGCCAAATTATTTCACAAATTCCTTGACCCATTGCTCTATACTCTACCTCCACACTATTTCTAGCTACCACATTTTTTTTCTTTCAGAATACTAGATTTCCCCACAAATATGTGCAATACCTAGAAGTTGATCTTTTGTCAATAAAAACTCCTGCCGAGTTTGCATCAGTGTAGACTTCAACTCTCCTTTGATCACTTTTCTTGAAGAATAATTCTTTCCCTAGAGTTACCTTTAAGTATCTTAAGATTTTGTATATTGCCTCCAAGTGTTCTTTACAGGGAGTATGTTAGCCCCAAAATATTTTTTTTAAGTTAAGCATGATTAGATTGATTAAGTAAGTTAAGTTAGCATTAATTTGAATTGAATTTAATTAATATATGATAGCA
>JANJEY010000004.1:45294402-45304994 GCA_024703695.1 Erythroxylum cataractarum | reverse complement strand
AGGAAGGATTGGAGTTTGCGCTTAGACGACGCACTATGGGCATACAGGACAGCATATAAAACTCCTATTGGTATGTCACCATACAGGTTAGTATTCGGAAAACCTTGTCATTTACCTGTAGAATTGGAACATAAGGCTTACTGGGCTGTCAAACAATGCAATTTGAATTTAACTGAGGTTGGGATTAATCAGAAATTACAATTGCAAGAGTTGGAAGAGATACGTAATGAAGCTTACGAGAGTGCGAAAATTTATAAAGAAAAGACTAAGGCCTTTCATGATAAAACCTTAATCAGAAAAGAATTTTCCATAGGTCAAAAGGTTCTTCTTTATCACTCTAAATTAAAGCTCTTTCCTGGTCAATTACAATCTCGTTGGATAGGTCCATTTGTTGTTACTAATGTTTTCTCATATGGTTCAGTTGAAATTCAGAGTTTGGACACTTTTAAAGTGTTTAAAGTTAATGGACACTGTTTGAAACCGTATTATAAGAATTTATAGGTTGAAGCTGCGGAAGAAATTGAACTGGCTGAGCCAGTTTACTTTGAGTGAGTTAATGGTTTTTTGTCTAGCTAATATGACGTTAAAGAATCGCTCTTGAGAGGCACCTCAAGATTTATTTTCATTTATTTATTTATTTATTTTTCATTTCATTTATCTTAGTTTTAAAAAAAAATGGTAGGCGTTGTTTTCGTTTCTACTGGAGAGAATGCAAGCTTTATAAAATCAAACAATTGTTAGCACTATTTTCGTTGGAAACATTAAATTGGTAGCCCAAGCAACTGTAGCTTTCAAAACTCTAAGTTTCCTTGCCGTTTTATCACCTTTAAACGCTGCGTTCTCTTCATGTCACTTGTGCAGGGATAATTAGAATTATATGGGTTATGTTTGCTAGAAGACGAAAACACACAAGGGCTTAAGACGCTACAGAGGCAGGAGGTTTTAAGAGAGTTGCATCATTATTTGTCCCATCACACTACAGTATCAACAGTGCAGCGCAACGTTTTAATTAAAACACAGACAACGTAAGGAGCTCTAGATGTAGCTCCAATAGCACAAGCACAGTCAAAAAGAGAAGGGATTTAACGCAATAGTGCAGGAAAACAAGAAGCCGCAGGAACAAGGGAAGACCAGGCCAGCGTGAAGGTTTTAAAGCTTGCAAAATACTTAATTGTCCAATCACTGCACAATAAACAGGAAAGAAACACACAGAAGAGGGCAACACAGTGGAGGCGTGGCCAAGGAATAAACAAAAAGCAGAGTAGCAACTGAGTTTCATTTTCATGGAGAGCATTTGGGGATTCTGAAATTCCAGTGTATATACATTGTTTCGTTGATTGCGTTGTTGTCTTGTGCCATTGCAAGTTTGTTTCACAACTTCAACACAATGCCAAGGAAATAGAGCGACTCCTGCAGCGCATGGAGCACAGATTAGACAGAGTGGAGAGCAATCAGCTTGCTTTCTTCGAACAACAGAAATTTCAACCGCCTTTTCCACCAACACCTTGATGCATTAACAGAGAAGCTTCTTAAACCTTTATTTTCTTGTGTTTTTCTTTCTGCGAGTACAGGGGGGGGGAACATTGAATGTTTGTGTGATTCTGTGTTTTGAATTTATTGTTACTGTTTCTTTCTTCATTTTGATTTATTTTCTTTTCTTTTTGTCTTTTATTTTGCTTGTGATGTGTGTTAAACCATGAAATTCTATCTTAGTAGTTAGAATGAGACTGAATTGTGTGCTTGAGTTCAAATTAGGCCAACTGAATGTGGATCATGTTGATTGATTAAAGTAGTTGGTTACATAAGCTTGCTCAATAAATTGAAGCTTGAGTGATTAGGTAATGTATAAAAGCATAATGGATTTTCAATTGAGCCTATGTGAAGATTTGAGCCTATATGACTCCATTCAAAAGTCATTTCATTTTTTTTTTTTTTGTGATACTCCCTTAGGTGATTACCTTTAGAACATGCTCTGAACTGATTTGAATCTATTAGATGCATGCTAGATAGAAATAATTAAGCCCTTTTTCTTTTAACCCTTAACTTAAATAACCCACCTATCTTATTTACCCTTGTAAACCCCTTTGAGCCTTCACCCCTTGTGTTTCTTAAAGAAAACATCTCATTCTAAAACATCAAACCTCATTAGCCTTACCTATTCACAAGTTTAATACAGTACTAAGTTTGCTAGTTTAGGGACTTTTAGCTATATTTTTTTTCTAAGACGAGTTTACTGATACTTCTACTCATAGAGCACATTGTATTTAACTACTGTTATTGATTATTGTTTCCTTAGTATTAAAAAAAAAGCAAAAGAGAAAAAAAAAAGAAAAGGATCAAGTATAGTAGCAATACTAGTTTTTGAGTAGTTAGTTTTTTTACATGCAATTCTCATAAATACATTTTTTGTCCCTTTGTATATTTAGTGCTTTATGATTGCTTGTGAAGAACCCCTCAAAATCCTTTTGACTCACCTTAACCTTAGCCCCTTTACAACCTCAAATAAAGCCCAAGACCAAAACGATAACTCTTTATGCGTGACCTAGGAAATTAACAAGTTACAATGAGATGGGCTTTAAAATGCAGCACATGGAGATAAAAATCAAAACTCTACAGTAGAGGGGCAGAAGAATATAAATAAATAAACAGTCAAAACACTGATGTTGTGGAAGGCAGGAAGGTTTTGGTGTGTAAGTGACTTGCGTGGACAAAAAAGCTGAACTTTTTAATTGGTAAACTCAAGAAGAGTGAGGGGAGACGGCATTAAAAAAAGAGAGGGTTGTGTTAAACAAAGGAGGGTTACGTTAAATAAAGGAGGACGCTTGCGGCTAGGAGCTTTGGGGCTGGCACAGTGCGTGGATGAGAAGTGGACAATAAATCTCTAACCTTTAATTGTCCCATCATCTACAGTGATAGGAAGGAGAGTTTAAAGAGGGCTGAGAAAGAAGGGTTTTGACAGCAGAACAAGAAGAGGAACACCCATGACAACCCCAACACCAGTGACAGAAGAAATAGTTAGGAAAATTATGATATTGGGTAACTAAACTTTTATTTCTTGTTTTACGAAATCCTAGTTATTGAACTTTGAATGTTGTGAGACTTTTGTTCTTTATTTTAATCGATTTGTTAGTCAAGTATTAATTATTTTTCTTAGTCATTATTTGATTGTTAGATTTTACAGCTAGGTGCGCAACTAGTTTGTGATTTTATTCAATCAATCACTAGATTAAACAGGTTGACGTTCAATTCTTTTAATCAAAAGTAGGAAAAATAATTGTCTAGGCTAAATACACATCGTATGTATGTTGTCTAGGTCGTCGATTTTCTTGATTTGTAATGCTATTAATTAATTAAATTTGAGATCGTATCCAGGTTATTAATTAATAAGGGTTATTTCAAATACATGTTTTGGTTAAATAAACATAAGAGAAAATAAGTAAAGAAATTTACCACGACGAATGCTTAACTAATAGAAATTTACCACGATGAATGCTTAACTAATAAATTGGTTATTTTTAGTGTTGATGATCAACGCAAGTTCAAGAACGAAGGAGACCTAAAACCAAGATTTGTTTCTATTGATTGTTAAATTCCCATTATTTTGTTATTAGTTATTTTTCATTTTTAATTTCCAATTAAATTCTATTTAATTCACAATTACAACCTCCCCTTTTATTGCTTAACTAATAACGTCAGAATTCCTCATGGGAACAATCCCTACTTTTCACTACTACATGAATTTGTGTTGCAGGAAGTTGGTTTCTTTTTATATTTGGTTACAGGTGACAACATTCACTAACTTACTACCCTTAGTAAGCATCCACATGTTAACTCTAAACAACTAATGTCTACAGCTTATGAGATCTACTGCTTGATCAAATCAAGGAGTATAACATGTGCTAGTTTATTCGAATTAATGATATTCCATCTCATTAATCCTATGACTAGGGAAGGTTTAGATACTAACATAATTACACATGATAGGAATCTCATTATTATGATCTCATCATGATTTCCTCCATGTTATATTTTGTATCAAGGTCTTCATTAAATCAATTTAAGATCAACATCAAATCCATAAATGTATGAACATCGAAATAATGAAAAATTCTTTTATTAATCATAAAATGATTTGTATAATAAGTGTTAAAGGTGATTGCTTTTAGAGCACTTCGCTAACAAACTCCTACTTACACTAAAGCCAATTGCATTGATATCCAATACCATAGGCGTGTACATGTGACATAAAACTCTTTTAAGAAATAGGCTTGGTCAACAGATCAACTATATTATGATCGATGGGAACTCTCTCTATTTTGACATCATTTCTACTAATGATTTCTCTAATCAAATGGTAGTATCTGATTATATGTTTGTACTTCTGATGAGACCTCATTTCCTTCGCCTATGCTACAGCCCCGTTGTTGTCACAATACAACTGTACTAGGTTAGTGATGCTCGAAACCACATTAAGTCTATAATGAACTTCTTGATCCAAACTGTTTCCTTTGCTGCTTCTGAAGCAACAATGCACTACGCCTCTATCGTTGAATCTTTAGTCATCTCTTATTTGAAACTTTTCCAACTAACTGCACCACCATTCAGTGTGAATGCATATCCAAAATGGGATCTAGAATCATCCCTATTAGATTGGAAACTGGCATTAGTATACTCGCTTACCACAAGATCACCTTTTCCATATACCAAGAATGCATCCTTAGTTCTTCTCAAGAACTTAATGATATTCTTGACAGCCACCTAATGACCCTTATTAGGGTTCGATTGGTATTTTCTTGTAACACTTTGAGCATACAATACATCAAGTCTAGTACCTAACATAGCTTATATGATTGATCCTATAGTTAAAGCATACGGAATCAAACTCATGTAAGTCTTCTCATCTTGTGTCTTTGGGCACATAGATTTAGAAAC
The DNA here is from genome assembly GCA_024703695.1 of Erythroxylum cataractarum. Taxonomy (NCBI): domain Eukaryota; kingdom Viridiplantae; phylum Streptophyta; class Magnoliopsida; order Malpighiales; family Erythroxylaceae; genus Erythroxylum; species Erythroxylum cataractarum. The sequence goes on along the minus strand of JANJEY010000004.1, from coordinate 45,300,062 downwards.
TGTAATCCCATGTAGGATGGGAAGATAACGTCTTTTAGACGACTTCATGCTAAACTTCTTTAACATCTTTTCTATGTATGTAGACTGAAATAGACCAAGCAACCTCTTACGTCTATCTCTATAGATCCTTATCCACAAAATGTAAGTTGCTTCTCCAAGATCTTTCATAGAGAAGTTCTTAGCTAACCAAATTTTGATTGATTGCAAAACAGAGACATCATTTCTTATTAGCAATATATCATCTACATACAGTACAAGGAACACTTGCATTCCCACTAACCTTTTTATACACATATGGCTCATCCATAGTTTGGTTTCGATTTTGTCAGAAATCAAACTCTTTGATTGTCTCATCAAAACAAATATTCCAACTCTTGGATGCTTGCTTCAATCCATAATTGGATTTTTAAAGCTTGCATACCTTTTCTCCATCAGGTTGTGTCATATACACATCATCAGTTAGGTTTCCATTAATGAAAGCCATCTTCACATCCATTTGCCATATCTCCTAATCATAATGAGGGACAATGGCTAGGAGTATCCTAATGGATTTAAACATAGCTACTAGGATAAATGTTTTGTTATAGTCAAGGTGAACAGCTCCAAGAAGGATTGGGTAATAAGCTAGACAAAGCATTATGAGCTTGTAGGACTACTGTAGCACCCCATTGTAGTAAGACACATACCTGACATCCTGATTGATGTCTAAGTGCAAATCCTACAAGGGTAGCACGCTAGAACGATCAAACGCTCAGACACTCGAAACTCAGTACAAATTTTTTAAAATAACATACACGTACTAGGAAATCAATAATTAAATTGGGCCTAATTTAGATCCATAACACTTATAATCTTAGTGTCATTACATTGAAAAATCATATGCAAACATTTCCAATTTGAAAAGTTATTACATACAGAAACATATTCAAATACACAGGATACAAAGATTGCGAAATACACAAATTGATACAAAAATAAGAAAGTACAAATGTAGACGCAAATTAATCCCGACCTCTACTTCTTACTTGAATGCAGTGGCTATGCTCTCATTAGCCCAATGGGGTAACTCTTTTGAGCCTGAAAAATATTACAAATTTTAGGTAAGTTTAGCGAACTTAGTGAGTGATCATCCTCAATGGCTCACTCAATCGCAACACATATATAATTCCTTAATTCATCATATTAAGTCACATATATTACACATTTCACATTCAACACATATCATATTCAGAAATTAATCAAATATTTAAATCATACTTTCATATGCATATGCAGTGCTTTTGAGTCTCACTTTCAATTATTATTATTAAGACCAACTGCCTATAATTATCTGGTATCCATTGTGGATACCAGGCTTATTGATAATTGTCTCGTATCTGTTGGAGATAAAAGGCTCATTTTACATAGTGAGCCTTTGACTCTTATACATTTTTTGAGCTTTAAGCTCTTTTTCACATTCTGAGCTTTAAGCTCTTTTTCGGTGGCTACTCCAGTCACAACAGCCTTTATGTTTCATGCATTCAAGTAATGAACTGCATCACATTTTCATATTCTTAATCAATCACATGATCAATCAATCACTTTCACATATCATCAGACCTGAGTCTGATTTAGAATTTGATTTCTTCATTTTTTTTTCATTCTTACATAAAATCCTAACTTATATGCATTTCTAACTTTATTCTTACTACACATCATTTACCTATTGTAAAGTCAATTATGTCTATTTCATTCCCCTTTTATTCTTTCCTCCATTTCAACTCAATAACATTCACAAACCAATTCATGATCTATATTTGATCATTAACCAAAAACAAAAAATCAAAACTGTTTATTCATTCATCAATTTAATTTACTCACCCAAACACATTATATGGATCATCCAACTTCCAAAACATCACTATAATAATTTATGAATCATTACTCATCATACATATCCAAAAACAAGACATTTACTTTAATTTTTCATCACCCACGATGCATACATAAGCATTGCATAATCAAGTCATCAAATCTCAATTTACTCATCATTCTAGCTTCATTTAACCATACTCATGACATTTAAAGCATAACTTGGTTTAGCTTCAAATTCTTCAAACTCTTCAAGAACACCAAGAATCCCTATCTTTTCATACAACCCATGATCATCATCTTGAAGGTGGGAAGGTTTGGCTTTTCTTATGGAAATGAAGAAGATAACATGAAGCAAGTAGAAGTTGAAAGGTAGATGCAAGGTTCAATGTGGGTGGAGGTTTGAAGAATTAAAATCAAGAAGAAGAAAAGAAGAGAAGCCCGAAGGAGAGAATAAGAGAACCAAAAACAAAACACCTAAGCTTCTTTTAAATAAGAAGCATCGGGAGAGACAAATAAGGAGGGGGGGTCAATCTTTAAAATGTAAAGACTAGTGGACTTAAGATATTGTTTGGCAAGTGACACTTGTCACTGACCACATGTCCAATTCTTATAACTTTAAACTAGGTTCTTTCATTTAACGAGTCCAATCAAATCTAATTGCTACTTTAATTACCTCCCAATTTTAATTGACATTTGTCAATAAATCCCAAAGTCATTTATCCAAATTTCCATTGCCACTTGATAAATAATTCTACTGTTATTTATCATTTGTCTTGCCACTTGACATTTTTCCTAGTACAAAATTTACCCAAATTTTCAGAAAATTTTCCTAAATTCACCAAAAATTCTAAATCACTAAATACACTCTCCAAATTAGTTTTCAACATATAAAAACAATAATTCTCAATATAATCACATTTATAAACAATTATACCTAGAATATGTCAATGAATGCATGTACAATTATTTTCATGTGCAAAAATTTAATATCCAAGTATATGTGTATGTCATACTATGCATGAGCATAAAATGCATTTCTAATCTCTCGTATTTACTATTCTAGCCTTAACATGGGTAATGGGATGATACAACTACTTTCAAAACACCTATTGGAACAACTACTTATAGGTTTGTATATGGAAAAGTTTTTCATTTATCGGTTAAACTAGAACATTGGGCATATTGGGCGATAAAAGCATTAAATTTTGATTGGAAGCAGGTAGGTGAAAAGCGACTTATGTATGTAGATGAACTTGAAGAGTTCCATTATAATGTGTACAAAAACGCCAAACTCTACAAGGAAAAGGTAAAGAAATGACATGATTCTTGTCTTAAACAAAAGTAATTTAAAGTAGGAGACATAGTTTTGCTATATAATTCAAGGTTGAGGCTGTTTCTAGGGAAACTAAAATCTCGATAGAGGGGCCCTTTTACAGTCATTCAAGTTTTCCATCACGGAGCCCTTAAATTGAAAAACGCTAACAAGCAAACTTTTAAGGTCAATAGGCATCGTTGCAAATTTTTCCTTGGAGGAACGATTCCTAAGGATAAGGAAGTGATTTCCTTCTGTTCGAACAATTAAGACGCCTCCATGGATGTAAGGTTAAGCTAATGAACATAAATAAGCACGTTTAGAAGTTCGATTGAAATTTTTAGGTTTAGTTAAAGTTGTTTTAAATTTTAAATAAAATTTAGTAATTAGAATTGATCTGGGATCACTAATTCTCTCACTCTCTTTAAGCAATTCCAAGATAAGACAATAATCTCAAGCGTCTAGTGGATTTGTTCTCAATCCCTCACCATCATCACCCCCATCACCATGAGGCTTTGTTTCTAACCCTTTTCTTTTAAATTTAGTCTTTATTTTTTTTGTTTTATTTTATTTTATGTATCTTCCTTCTATGTGTGTTTGATTATCTCCTTCTCACATTGAAGACAATGTGTTGTTTAAATATGGGGATGGTTGTGTGTTTTGCTTTGAGTGTGAATTTTGCATATTGTATGATAGTTTGTTAGCTTCATATTGTGAATTATGTGAAAGTGTCGATGGCTTAGATGGAATGAAATTGATTTAATTTTAAACATAATCTAATAGGTTGCGAAGAGTCATTAGCTTGCAAAATTAGTGATTTGAGTTCTTTGACTAAATATGCAAGTTTATTAGGATTTAGTGTTAGTTTATCACCCTATAAGTTGTCACATTCATTCATAATTTTAGGTCTTTTAACTAAGTAGCTTTGTTAGTATTTTTCATAAAATCGAGTAGCTAAAGCAACAAGGTAGGCATTAAATAATAATAAAATAAATATGTTTGTAAATTTTAAATAAATAACTATTTTACTGACCTTTTGATTATGAATAGAGCTAGTAGCCAGTTAAAAACTTGATGTAGCTGAGTAATCGAATTGACACAAATGTGTGCCTTCCATTACAAGAAGAAGGGCAATTACCGACGGAATTTTCTGGCAGAAACTTCAGAGATTCCGTCGGTAACTAAATTTACCGACGGAAGAGTGTGACAAAGTCTGACGTCGGCATGGACACGATCGATATATGTTACCAACGGTCATACAATACGGTTGGTAATATATTTCTGATGGAATAGAAACACCATCGATATAGTTCGTAGGAATTTACCGATGGAACCGTCGGAGATGGTAAAAATATATTTCGACGGTTCCGTCGAAAAATTCCTACCAACTATACCGATGGTATTTATGTTCCCTCGGTAATATATTACCGATGGAAACTCAAGCTGTCGGTAATTGCAACCCTTCATCAAATATTCCCTTGATTGCTTAATCCAAAGGTGGAAGCTATTAGATCGCTAAAGTTACCTTTAATTCTCTGTAAATATCTTGTTGAATGACAATTTTTTGAAAATCTGGTCGTGAAATTTGATTTCAATTTGAACAATTATAAATTATCATTACATAAGTTTTGGAATTTTGAACCCATGGAATTTGTTTAAAAAGAAAGTTAAATGATCATAAAAAGAAAAAAAACTTTCCCAACTGATAATTAAAACATTAAATAGTACATAAATGAATACTAAATTAATGACAACAACAATCCTATTATCTTGATGAGTGTGGCTGATGTGAGTCTCTATCCTTCGATCTCATTTGGTCTATATCATTTATGAGCTTACTTATTATCTCCATCAACGTCTGAACTGTGGCCTTAAGCTGATTGATACGTCACGTTGTCGAATCTGAACTAGATGTTGTTGTTGTCGACATAGTAAAGGAGTGAGAATAAAATGTATTGGCACATGAGCCTAGTCCAAAGATCCTTCCTCGACTGTCCCTACCACCCACTACATCAAAATATACCTGGGTCTCATCAATATGTTGTTCATCCTGCGACTGTTGCCCAATTGTTTGTTGTATTTGGTCCTATTAGGAGGCAATGCTTATATTATAATTAGTAAGTGATAATTATTAACATTGAATATTAAACTATGAAATTCACATACATTTAGTTCTCGACATCGGTTGTTGACGAATGTCATACCGTCATGTTTCTTAGTGTGAGTATGTAAAAACAACTGATGGGGTGTACGCCTAATGCCCATAGACTTTTCCTGCATAACAATGAAAAGTAATAAGTTAAACTAGAATTTATAAAAATTTCAGCAGAGTCTCTTCTATTTTTATGATATTACCCCCAGTTCAAGAAAGCAAAGTACTCAACACAGCCATAAATGGCACCAGCAAATTACTCCATATAGTCATGATCATTAGGCATACTACACATATATGTTCATCACAACATTCACACATCAATTTACATTGAAATATAGC
>JANJEY010000004.1:45211509-45228718 GCA_024703695.1 Erythroxylum cataractarum | reverse complement strand
CTTCCTTTTCTGTTGAGACTTATTTCTAGTAAACCCTAATCTAGTTTTATCACTCGGATGTCTACACTTTCCTAACATATCATTCATTTTTCTCGTACTTTCAGTGAAAGTTACTAGATCAGCTGAAAGACTCTTGATCCTAAGCTTCAGTTGATTGATCTCTTCGGATCTATCTATGACTGTAGCGCCTCCTTACCGTAGGCACGCACCGGAACGCCCATAGGTCATTCTGATACATAACCTACAATGAGGGTGCACTACGAACGATCATTTCTAAAATCCGCATGGCATCAATAAAATAAAACTGTAATGACAAATTTCACTAAAATTTTAAAACCGAAATACTTCTCATTTCATTTCTTAAAAAAACATAAATACACGATTCTGTCATAATTACATACTGTACAATCCAAAAGGGACTGAAATAACTCCTAACTAGGTCATCCCCAAAAGATCCCAGCTGACCGACCTGTAAGTCATGCTTCCCGAGCCAATGCTCTCACACAGCGGAAAAGTCGAACCCTGGAGCTAGGAGTCTACTATCACTGTCCTGAAAAATAATAGCAATGTTGGGTGAGTTTGCGAACTCAGCGAGAAACCATCATCGATGGTCCACCCAACTCATGCATATACACATAATTCACATTATACCATATATTAGCACATTTAGCAAATCACATGCATTCAATTTCACATTTATAAGGCATTTTGCCTTTCATACGATTCACATTTGATCATTTCATATGAAAAATGTATATGTGACACTTTCCGGTTATTACGTTGTTGTGACCGTGCGCCTGAGCTCATTTACGTTGAGTCAGTGGCCCTGAAATCGTTGGGCTTGAAGCCCTAATATGATAAGCCTGTGGCTCTGAAATCGTTGGGCACGAGGCCCTGATGCGTTGAGCTTAAAGATCTGAAATACGGTGGCTGTACCGGTCACAACTGTCATTATCTGATCATACTTTTATGCATGAATGCACATGCCTCAGTTTACAGTAATTGTGTCACGATAAAACACCCTATGTCCAATTTCGCAATTAAAACCAATTAATTTCTATTAATGCACAAATAACACTTCTATATCACATTCCAAATATTTCAAACACTTGTAGTCCGAAATCAATCAAAAGCAAACACACATAAACATCATTTTGTCTCCACATGGCATAGGTGCATAATATTAAACACATAAGGTTGAGAAACCAACTAGGTTACTCACCTCTGAACTTCCGAGCTACTGCCGGGAAGTCTCAGCTATGACCGAAGCTCAATGCTCCACTTGGGCCTCTAAAACAATCAGAATAATCAAACATTACTAATTATACAATTTCAAATATTCAATAAGGCATATGTAACGAATGCGTTGAGTACAATACATGTTGTGACATTCCCGATCCTAATTCCAAATCTTCCCAGTTCGACTCTTTCACTTTAATTCATAGCAATTCCTAATACCATAATTCAATTGACTAAATTTCGAACTCTCTAAAGTCCAATTCCAAATCATAGGAATTAGCTTTAAATCGAAATCAAATTCACTATTTAATCACCATCCGACTCCGAGAACCGTCAAATTAAATTTCCAAGATTCCATTCTTCTAAATTGCAATTCTTAGTCTCCAAATTCAATCAATCACTACCCAACTCAAAAGAATTAGAATTCAAAACATCACATAAACAACTAATTTCAACTTCAAAAATTGGGGTCCACGCCGCGGCGAGTCGTCTCGCCTTCGCCGCGACGCCCGCTTCTTCTCTCCCCTTTGCGAATCATCTTACGCTCGTCGCGACGTGCACCTTCTCTCGTCACGACGTGCGAAAGGCAAAAGCTCGCTGCGGCGTAGAACTTAAATGTTCGTCGCGACGTGCAATCCCAGATTTGCGTCCGAAACCCAGAATTTCCCAGATCTGCTGATTTAAATCCATTCATTTCAGTTTAAAATACTGCCAAACAACATAAAACACTAAACACAACTCACTTCTAACCTCAATTCCATCAAATATTCATTATCTCCCAAATACCCAAATCAAAATCAACATATTTCTCAAAACCTACATCATCCGAAACTTATAAATTTCTAAACCATTAATAATTCAAATCAATAATCAAATCAAACTATCTAAAGCATAAAAAAGTAAGAACTTACTTGATTCAAGCCTTCAACCTTTCACAAATCACCCAAAAACTCCAATTTCCAAGCTTAGGCACAACCACGACAATCCTTCATTTCTCCACCAAATATTTTCTTCTCCATCACAAAACTTAAGCTAGGTTAAAGATGATGATGGGAGTAATTTAAAGGAAGAAAATGGAAGGAATCAAACCAAATGGAGATCCACGAAGGAGAAGAGAAGAAGAAGATCAAATTTTCTTTTCAAAGGGAAGAGTGTCGAGAGGGGCAAATTCAAAGATTAGGGTTTATATATATATATGAGAGATTTAAAAGCTAAGGGCTTGCTTGGCAACTCCTATGCCACAAGTCCAATTCTTAGGGTCTAGAAATCCAATTTCTTATTCTAATTTTCTCCCAATTTCACAATGACTGTAAATAATAAATCTTAAAATCATGACTCAAAATATCTCATGCCAATTGTAAATCAATTTCGGAACCGGAATCTAACTAATTAGTCACTAGGTCATTTTTCCAGTCCAGACCCATTACTCTAAAAATTCCCAAAAAAATTCCTATAATTCCTCAAAAATATAAAAAACATAACCCTATTCTCCAATTTCAATTATCAAACCTCTAAAATACAATTTTCATTCCAATTCTATAATCAAAACCTAATCTGCACAATTATCACCTGATTTTTCCAATTTACACAATTAAGCTAGGAAATTGTCATACATGCATATACATATATATGTTTATGCAATAACAGTCATTTGTCAATAGTATAGAGGTAAAGATGCATGTGCATGCCAAATTATGAATGAACAAGCCTAACCCAATCCAAATTACCAATATGCCCTTCACATCGGTAACGGGATGCTACACAATATATCATTATATTAGATTGCTTACCATATTTCAATATTTATATGGTTAATTATTTTATTGTTAATAAGTATTAATGATTAAGAATAACGGTTAACTTAAATTTATGATATTTTAATCTTATTAACATTAAAATTTTAGGTATGTTTATCTTTTTATATCCAAAAAATATTTATTTTTCAAAATTTAAAAACTTATTATGTGTTTTTTAATAATATTTCTAAAACTTTGAAAACTTTTTAAAATTTTAGATATTGCATTATGTTAATCATTTGTGTATAAATTTATAGATTTAAACAAATTTATGGAGTTTGAATGCATTAGCTATTTAAACAAATTTATAAAGAAGGCAAATGAAAAATATTAAAAATCATATAAATGTCAATTATAATTAACCTTAGGACTATTAAGAACACTTAACATTAAAAAAATTATATTTTTACATTATTAAATTTAAAAATACTATAACAAAAAATTCCTTAAAACTCTCCTAAGGAATCAATAAGATTTAAAATCTTTAATATCAACTTTTGGCAATGATTTAAAAATTTTGTATCCAAAAGTCCAAGTTTTTGTGATGATTTAGTGACAATACTGTAAAACTTCACAAAAAGCTTTACTATTGGCAATGAATTTTGAAATCATCGACAAAAGCTGACTTTTTCTAGCAAATTTCAAATCGTCGCCAAAAAAACGTAGCTAAAAGTCATTTTGTTGTAGTGAAAGGACCTATTTCAATTTGTAGTCTTTGATATTAAACTCTCATCTGATTTCTTATTCTTGATCACCTTCAAAATTATGGTTATTATAGCTTCCAGTTATTCAACAATAATGTGCTACAAGATGTATTTGGTAAATGTAGTAAAAGTTATTTTTCTAATATTATAACAATCACGCCATCAACGTCTAACATACAATCACCCATGCAATCTCCACAAATTGAGGAGCCACAGATTGCGCTGCAAACCAAGACAAACTCATGAAGATCAATGAGATAAAAGAAAGCAGCTAGATGGATGAATGATGATTACATCTATGATTAGGAAATATTTTGGAAGGATAAATCAGTGGAAAGTCGTTGGAAGAATTAAGCAAAGTAGGAAAGTCAATTATAATTCATATGGAAAGAAGGATTAAAAGGTAAAGTCCAATAGGGGCTATATATATGTTACCGTTGTATGAAGTTGGATCTAGGTGAGAATAATCTTATTTTCCTTTAGCAATCTATTGTGTCTTTCGGAGTTCATGTGCACTCGAATTAACACAACTTAGGAGCTCATACTTGCTCGAAAAGTACAATGATATGTTTACTTATCAACTGGTGCTTTCATTGTTGTCTTCAACCATCACTCCTAATCATAACAATCACCAACATTAATACTGATAATACCTTTAACCCTGATAACCATGGGAAACCTTCATTAATGCATTGCAACAACGTCTTAACCAATAATCCCTCTTCACATACCAAAGTACACAAGTCTTATAGCGCACTACACAACATCTTTAGCAAACCATTGAAAGCATATATTCCTCATAATCTGCCATACCCATTACCTCCATCTTTAATTTCAAACAGCCACCAATCCATAACCAACATTCACCCATGGAGGATACCACCAACAAAACCTATTACCTCAAATTCGACCCCCCAAAACTCAATGGGTCTGATCCTAGTGGATGGATTTTTCGAGCTCAAGAATATTTTGGTTACAACAACACCCCTTTAGATCAATGACTACAAGCCTTGTCCCTTATGATGGAAGGCGAAGCATCCGAATGGTTTTGTTAGATGAAGAATAACAATCTCTTAGGGTCATGGTCGGATTTCATCGAACAAGTCCAAATGTGTTTTGATCCATCATATTTTGAAGAATTGTTGGCCATCTATCCAAAACTATGCAAGAAATGATGATGGTGGCGTATCAAAGTTCACATGAAAAACTATTAAATAATGTCACCAATGTACTAGCACCTTGAGCTCTATGCTCATAGCAGTGTTAAAACCAGTGATTCAATGAGAAGTCCTACGTGCCTAACCACAAACATTGACAAAAGTGTTTGCACTTATGTAGGAAGTCAAGGCTCAATAAAACAACCTACAACATGAATTGCAAACCACTATTCTTTCCAACCAAAAATGACATTTTCCCTAACAATCTAGCCCCCTAGCATCTAGCTCTACAATCCATATAATATCATGTCAAAAACTGCAGTTGAATACCACTCTACAACCAAACAAATTATAGTTACTATCTCTTCCCATTAAATACATCACGCCAGCAATAAGGCAAGAAAAAAATAAAAATGGCCTCTGTTTTACTTGTAAACAGAAATGGTCAAAGAATCATAAATGTCTTAACCAATTCCTATTATTAGAACCACAAGACGAGGATGTCATCGATACTGAAACAAAGGAGAAATTTTTTACTAGAGACATATCAAGCTTAAATTTAATGTCGAGATAGGGGACACCACATTCCTTACGTATCACCAGATCGATCTTAGATAACCTATTCTAGGTTTTAATTGATGGAGGAAGCATGCACAATTTTATTCAACCCGCTCTAATTAAGAGTTTGAAGCTCCCAATCACCAAGGTACGTCCCTTCCATGTATACATTAACAATAAAGACTCTCTTACTTGCAATATGAGCTGTATAAACACACCACTTATGCTCCAAGACCACAAATTTATTATAGACGTCTTCATCTTTCCGGTTCAAGGACTAAACGTTGCACTTGACATCTAGTGGTTACAAAATTTGGGTAAAGTGATGCATGATTATTCCAAATTAACAATGGAATTCAATTGGAAAAGGCAAGAAATTATATTACAAGGTGACCACACTCTTCAGAACAAACCAATTTTACATCATCACTTGCAAGCATTGATTGAAACCAATGAGGTCCAAAAATACTATGAGTTATTTCACCTCTCAGACACTACCACTGTAGATATGAGCGTACAATTTTTAGATCATATCCCGAAACAAATATTGGAGGTTCTACAACTATGAGTATGGGTGTTTTGACAACCAGAAGGATCACCTCCACGTTATTAGTCAGATCATCACATTCATTTAATCCCTGATTCCAAGCCTATGAATGTAAGGCCTTATAAATACCCACAATCCGTTTCTACATCGACTATCAATCCCTCAATAAGGTCACTATTTGAGATCATTTTCCCATCCCCATGGTTGATGAACTCTTTAATGAATTAGGTGGCGCACAATGTTTGTCAAAGTTGAACTTATGCGCGAGGTATCACCAGATTCAGATGCATGATGAAGATATATATAAGACGATGTTTCGAACATATGAAGTCCACTACAAGTTCCTTGTGATGTTGTTTGGATTAACAAATTCCCCATTATCATGCCAAGCTACAATGAACATACTATTCGCATCATACCTATAGCGATTCATCTTTATATTCTTTGACGACATTCTAATCTCCAGCCTGTCATTTAAGCTCCACATGCAGCATCTCCACATTGTTCTTAAGACCTTAGAGGCTCAATATTTTTATGTCAAATTAACTAAATGTTTGTTTTGAAAGTCATCTGTGAATTATTTAGGGCATATAATTTCTAAAGGTAAAGTCCACACTAACAACAAGAAGGTGGCAATAATGAGCAATTGGCCAACGCCATCAACAACTAAACAATTGCGCGGTTTCCTTAGCTTAACAAACTATTAATGGAGATCCGTATGCTATTATGTACACATCACAGCTCCCCTCACAAACCTCCTTAAAAAGAATAGGTTTGCTTGGTCTAAAAGTGTAGACAACGCTTTCTAATCTCTGAAGGAGGCAATGTCCTCAGCACCAATGCTATGGTTACCCAACTTTGATAAACCTTTGGTGCTAGAAATAGATGCCTCATTAATAGGCAATGGGGCAGTTCTCATGTAGGAAATTAAACCATTGGCATTTTTTAGCAAAAAGTTGGGTCCATTATTAGAAATAGTCTTAACTTACCATTAGAAAATTTACGCCATAGTTGAACTCATGCATAAGTGGCAACAATATTTGGTAGGTCATTCCTTCGTTATCCAAACTGAACATCGTAGTTTCAAGGAGCTCTTGTAATAGCTTATACACACTCAATTTATATCTGTAAGCTAATGGGATTCCAATTTACTATCAAGTATAAGCCAGGAAGTGCTAATGAAGTAGTAGATGCCTTCTCCCTAGTGAATGACGCCACAGGTAACAACAACGAAAGACAGTTATTCATTTCTTATTACTAGCCAATACCAACATTCATTGATGAACTTTGAGCTAAAAACCAAAACCTAGAGGATTTACAAATTTTACACAAATAAGCTAAAGAAGGCACATTGTAAAACCCATTCATGATAAAGGATGACATATTATTCCACAACCACTGCTACTATATCAGCCCCCAATCACAGCTCAAAAACAAAATTCTGCATGAATTCCACTCAACGTCAACAAGACATTTTGGTAAAAAAAGAACACTAACTCGACTACTCACCACACTTTTTTGGCCTCACATGTGCAAGGAAGTTCAACGCTTTATTGCTTCGTGCATCACTTTTCAACCATTAACATAATCCACACAACCTCCTGGTAGAATAGTCCAACCACTATCAATTCCGTCGATGGTTTAGGAAAATGTCACGATGTATTTCATCACAAATTTACACCCATCTTATGGGTATACCATAGTAACGGTCGTTGTCAACTGATTGACCAAAGTTACTCATTTTGGGGCTCTACCAATTACCTTTGATGCACCTAAGGATACTAGTCTTTTTGTCAATATGGTGGTTAAGTTACATGGATTTCCTAATTCAATATTATCCAATTGAGACCCCATTTTCATGTGCACCTTTTGGGAGGAACTTTCTCGGCTCAACGACACCATCCTCAAGAGGAGCATAGCTTATCATCTCCAAACTAATGGCCAAACAGAGGTAATGAATAGAGGACTAGAGCAATACCTTTGAGTTTTGACACATACCAGACCATCAAAATGGAATGACTTCCTTTGCTAGGAAGAATATTGCATGAACAGTAGCTACCACTGGGGAATAAAATGACACCCTTTCAAGCATTATGTGGACAACCACGACACACAATTCCTCACTATACCAAAGATGTAACTAAGGTGGTAGCTTTGAATGATATGCTGCAGGATCAGGACGAACTCATACGTGAATTACAAGCTAACCTCTTGGTAGCACAATGTCGAATGACACAACGGGAAAACTCCAAATTAAAAGAAGTCTCATTCTACATGGACGACAAGGTTCTGCTCAATCTATAACCATACTAATATCATTCCCTTGTCAAATGCTCTTTACAGAAGTTAACTCGCTGTTATTATGGATCGTTTTAGATTGTAGAGAAAATCAGAGTGGTTGTGTATCATATATAGCTACCCGAGTCCATCAAAATGCACTCGGTGTTTCACGTTTTGTTACTTAAACCCTTTTAAGGGAATGAACATCAATTAATATCCTCAAGTTGTCAAATGAGTTCTTAAATGGCCAATCGATTTCAAAACCTATTGCCCCCATCGACTCCAGAATAGTGCTGCATAATGGTAAGCAGGAAGAGTAGGTATTGGTTTATTGGAGTGATGGTAGTCCAACTGAGGCAACATGGGAACCCGTTGAGGCCATTATAAAGTATTACATCGAGTCTCACCTTGAGGACAAGGTGGGATTTGAAGGAGATAGAGATGTTACGACAGTCACACCTTCCTCGCCTAACATACAATCACCCGTGCAATCTCCACAAATTGAGGAGCCATAGATTGCGCTGCAAACCAAGACAAACCCATATAGATCAATGAGAGAAAAGAGAGCAGCTAAATGGATGAATGATGAATACATCTATGATTAGGAAATGTTCTGGAAGAAGAAATTAGCAGAGAACCATTGGAAGAATCAAGCAAAGCAGGAAAGTTAATTGTAATTCATATGGTAAGAATGATTAGAGAGTACAGTCTAATAGGGGCTATATATATGTTACCGATGTATGAATCTGGATATAGATGAGAATAATCTTATTTTCCTTTAGCAATTTATTGTGTCTTTCGAAGTCCACGTGCGCTCGAAATGACACAACTTAGGAGCTCGTACTTGCTCAAAAAGTACAACGAAATGCTTACGTATCATCTAATGATTTGTTTGATTGAAAACTTTGAACGAGAATTTATCTAAAAATTCTCATATTTCTCTCCAGCCAAAATTTATTTATTTGATTTTTTGTTTGAAACATCATCATAAGTAAATAAATTATTAACATCATTCAAAAGCAGTCCAATTTTTTTGATCATTTGTTAAGTAATTACTTTGAATCTAATAAATTAAAATGAATTAGTTGAGGATTGAAATTGTAATTTCAATATAAGAAACATACCAACCATCCAATTGGAATTGTAAATTTACATATAAATGTAAGATGGCATAAATTGGTCTCCTAGAAATATTTGGTTCTTTGACCTATAACAATGCCAAAAATTTCTAGGTTGTACTAATGCTATCAATATTTAAAAACATCAAGGCCTATCAAATTATCAATTAGTAGAATTATACAAATAAGATTATTATCTATTAAGAATTAAGTAGTTTTAAAAGAGACTGTATGTAAATTAAGGACAAAAATATGCGAAGTTGAACATTATGTGAATTAGCATGTTAATCTTTTAGAAATTAGCATTTACTAATTAAAAATTAAGAAACGTATAAAGGTTGAATAAAATTCTATTTAGTTGGTAAGTTGTAAATTTTAGGCTATGATGCTCAATTTGACTTCCATAATAGGAGACTTTCTCCTTAAATCCCACCTCTTTAATTTAAAACAATAACCTCTTCATATTGTTATTTTTGTCTTAACTCTTAACTTTTGCATGTTTGATAAAAAATTATAAATTTCTAATAACTTGTTTTTACTAAATTAAATATCTAACATGGGATGATTGAGATGGGTTAGCAGATGGTTGGTACAGGGTTGGTGGACAAGAGGATTTGAGGGTATCTAACGTTTCTATGTTATTTTGGACACTAGAAGTATAAATTTGAAAAAAAAGAAAAAAAAAACAAAAGAAAAGAAGCTTGTCAGTGCTGATTATGCAAGCTTCGTAATTTCTATTTGTTGAATGGACTTGAAAGCAACCAACTTATACCCCCGCGCCAAATTTGAAAGGAATATATTTTACCAAACAGTTGGGGGTCAGTATTTACTCATGTGCAAATTATCCCCGCAAATTGAATTCTTGACAGGTTGACGAAAACCTGACGTCTGGATCTTTCCATTGCACGTGCGTTTTGGCAAGAAATTTCTTATTCAGGATATGTAAGCTTGGTTCCTGCGAAGTTTACCTTTTTTCTGCCACCCCAAGCAACTCTCCGAAATCCTTGCCAAGTCACACGTCTTAGACGCAACAAGTCTCCCCAGTTTACATACCCTAGATTACTGAACACAGTTACATGACTAGGGTCCACAATTACACTGTTACAGTTTTTTTTTTTCTTTTGTCCTTTCGTAAAATGAGCAGTGTATATCATTGGCGTAACAATAGCGAACGGCCTTTTGACAGCAAGATGTTAAAAACTTAAAAATTGGAATCTAACATAGGATCAAATGTCGAAAATAAATACATCAATGCAAAACCTGTAGTTACAACAATTATGTGTATAATAAACTGTTGAAATATATTGAAAAAATGGTAATAATATCCACTAATACGCATTAATAATGTTGCTATCAACTATAATCATTGCAGTAGGCTTCAAGTAATACAGCTTCATTCTACAACTTGTTATTTGAAACATTGGTTTTCATATGGAAAATTCTTAAGCCAACAATTTCCAAGATCTAAAATGAATGGGTTGCTAGAGCTTCATTCTTGAGATTGCTAGAGCTTAAAAAATGCGATGGTGTTGATTATTAAAAAAAAAAAGAACCGAGTATTACAAATGTACAAGAAAATTGAATGACAAAACATTTGAACTTTCTAGGCACTTGTTGAAGTACATGGATATTCTATGATATGGTTGATTCACATGTTCAATAGGTAAAATTGAACTTCTCTAAGAATGAAGAGAAATTTATTTACCAAAAAAGTCTGAACAGACGTTTCGTTTGGTATATTAGGCCAATTTTTCTTTCTCCTCGCTAATCACGATTGGATTTTGGCGCCACCTTACCTGACTATGTCTTGAGACCAACCTCTATAAATAGCTCATCTCGTCTCTCTAATTTTCGTCAAGCGCAAAGGTTTTCTCGAGAGCAAGAGTCAGTGAAGAGAGTGCGCACACATTCAGGGAAAGAGATAGAAATATATAGAGAGAAATGGAGTTTCCAGTGATTAACATGGAGAAACTCAATGGTGAGCAGAGAGCAGCCACCATGGGAAAGATCAAAGATGCCTGTGAGAACTGGGGCTTCTTTGAGGTAAATATTGAATGTTACTTCTTCCTTTTTCAAATAGTTTGTTAGCTTTCTATAGACGTCTCCATTTGCTCATGTTCTATTTTTTGTTGCTCGGCGATCCTAATCGCTAAACTTGTAATATCGGTTTATTTAGCTGCTGAACCACGGAATTGATCCCGAGTTTTTGGATGCTGTGGAGAGATTCACCAAAGAGCATTACAAGAAATGTATGGAGCAGAGGTTCAAGGAATTGGTGGCAAGTAAGGCTTTGGAGGGTGTCCGAACAGAGATCAAAGACATGGATTGGGAGAGCACCTTCTTCCTGCGCCATCTGCCTGAGTCCAACATTGCTCAGATTCCTGATCTGGATGATGAGTACAGGTAAAATTAAAAACAAACACAAAAAGCTACTAGTTATTTAAGGCAATATAAATCTATGTAAATTGATTCTGAACCTCCCATCTTGATTTGGCTTACTACTCCATGATTACCTCTACTTTACCTTTTTCATTTTGTATCTTGAGTACACATGCAAAAGCCCACGTAGAAACTTAACGGAGCACATTTGTTACAAACACGCCAATTCAGTTTCAAACTTACGTCCTCATTTAGATTTTTCCCTTCTTTCTAATCACTAGCTCAATTAATCAGCCTATTGAAAGTGTGCCAAAATATAATATTGCAGGAAGGTGATGAAGGAGTTTGCATTGAAGTTGGAGAAACTTGCTGAGGAGCTCCTGGACCTGTTATGTGAGAACCTTGGACTTGAAAAGGGCTACCTCAAGAAGGCCTTTTATGGTTCCAGGGGTCCAACTTTTGGTACTAAGGTCAGCAATTATCCACCGTGCCCAAAGCCAGACCTGGTCAAGGGACTCAGGGCACACACAGATGCTGGGGGCATCGTCTTGCTGTTCCAGGACGATAAAGTCAGTGGTCTTCAGCTCCTCAAAGACGGGAAGTGGATTGATGTACCCCCTATGCGCCACTCCATTGTTGTCAACCTTGGTGACCAACTTGAGGTATACCAATTTAATCTGACTTGCAAAATTGAATATTGCTTATTTCATGATATCCATTTTGAGCTCCTTGGAATTTGTAACTTCAGGTAATTACTAACGGCAAGTACAAGAGTGTGGAGCACAGAGTGATTGCTCAGACCGATGGTACAAGGATGTCAATAGCTTCTTTCTATAACCCTGGAAGTGATGCAGTTATCTATCCGGCACCAGATTTAATAGAGACAGAAGCAGAGAAGAAACAAATATACCCAAAATTCGTGTTTCAGGACTATATGAAGTTGTATGCCGGACTGAAATTCCAGCCCAAGGAGCCAAGATTTGAAGCCATGAAAGCAGTGGAAACTAATGTCCCAATTGAAACAGCTTAAGCCTGTACACTAGGGAAAGGCATTTCGGCTTTTTATGTGAGGATGATATAGCTTTTAGTAGAATGCTTAAAGATGTGTTGCTTCCTATCAAGTTAGTACTAATATGAAGGTTAAGAGGTATCGATTTGTTCGATGTAGAAAGTAAGCACGAATAATACATCAAATAAGAATGATTTAATCTTAGAAAGTTTGGTATTCCTGTTCCTTTTATCTATACTATTCTTCTACCAATCATATGCGATTCGTAAGTTCTTTTCACGAGTAGTACTCGTAATAGCAACAAACTTTGAAATTAGTAATACCCAAAAACTAGTTTTCGTAGAAAGGAAGTCTTTAGCCACTGAGCATTAAAGCGCAACTTCGTTTTAGTTCCTGTGAACGGATAATATACATGATCACATAACGCATGCTCACCCCATAGGAGATTTGGTAGCTTGTGGAAAGACCCGAAGTAACCCATTGACACGTCTTTTATCGAGCCTTGAAAAGTAATGAATGGACAATGGAGTGCAAGTAACCTAAGTAAGAGACTCAACCTCTTTTTTGTGTTGCTGTGCCTAACTTTATTAGGCAACTTGACCATCCGTCCTTATCAAGGCACCGGTTCTAGCACTTGAATATACTGAAAACATACCCTCTGCCATAGAAAACCATTATGGAAACAATAGATGAGTCACTTCTTCATGCGTCAAACTACAGGAAATATCGGATTGATCTCCAAAATCTAGTTTTTCCTGTGTTACAAGGAACTAAAAGGATTTAAACCCGAATCAATCTAATCTTCGTTACATCTAGCCTATGTAACCCATAATCAAGATCATATATTTAAAATGAATGGCAGCCCACTGTCGGTTGGAGAAATCCGCTCAGTGAAGTTGTCTTCAGCATTATATGACAGGGAATCTTTGTGCTAATTAGTTGGGGGATACTTTTCTTTGTCTTAAATGTGATTAACCTAGCACCACTTAGTTATTGTATTTGTAACAATTTCAAGTGACAGTCGCTAAATAATTCTAGACTGACACATCATTATTGAATACTGAAATTAATATAGATATAAGGAGAAGAAGATAACTATAATTTTGTCAAGTTTGTGCAAGATATCTGAATCCATGTAAAATTGAGACCGTTAATCGTAATCCTAACAAGGAGATTCTAACTATAATTTTGTCAAGTTTGTGCCAATGTCTGAAACCATGTAAAATTGAGACCATTAACCATAATCCTAACAAGGTGATTCTTCAAGTGTCTTGATATGTGCTTAATTGTTAATACATTTAATTCATGATATAGTGATTAATGCTTTGAAAGGCTTAAGATACTCAATTTAATTCATATTTGATCTTAGGAACAATTTGAAAGCATAACAGTTAAAGTGAGCTGAAAGCAAACTAGTTGAGCCATCTTCTTTAGTTTCACACTTAATCGGCTTTATGGAACAAGAAGGACAAGGGTTAGAATAAAGAAGAGACAAGAAAATACCAAAAGGAATGAAGACATGCAAGGTCATAACATGTCATGCCCATGACATTATGACTCACAGTCGTGAGCCTCCCATGGATGATAGTCACAGCCGTGACACTACAAGGCAGGCCTATGACTGTTTTCTAGCTCACCAAAAAACCTAATTTTTGTTATAAATACATCGTTTTGATAATAGAAATGATTCAGACTTCATTTTCTGGATTTCAGGAACAAAAGAGACGATAGAGCTCTAATCTTAGAAACCCAAGGAGAAGATGAAGGGTTAAACTTCCTAACACAAGTTTGAAGGTGAAATTGACGCCCAAGTCACAGTTAAGCTCATCCTTTCATTATTTAATTTTTAATATCTCTTTATGGATTGTTTATGTTATCCTATGTTTATAGATTTGAGAATTCATGTATGAATGATCATTATTCTCTCTATAGTAGGATGTTTATGTATGAAACCATTGCTAGAATTGTTAATGCAATCTATAATTATTGTGTTCAGATTCCTTTATGGTAACTAATGGTTTCGATTCATTAGGGATAACCTAAATTAGGTTAAATGACCCGAGCTTATGTGGTTATTTCCTTTGATTGATTTTTTTTTCATTTCGTAATGCAGCTATCCAATTAAACCTAGAGAGCGTGTTCTAGGTTATTCAGGTTTAATTAACGAGCTTATGTTAATTAAATACGACTTAAGAGAAAATTGGGATTAACAAAGCTTGTTATTACGATCAATAGTCCTAAGAGAGATGTGAAAACATTATAACTATGAAATGTGTTTAATCGTGTGTAGGCCAAGATTGATTCGAGAACCGAGTTTTACACATATTCATCACTTTTATCATCTTTCACTATTTTCAATAATTTACTTACATTATTTTAATTAATATTTTGTTTTCTTAATTGCATTAACTTAAAACACTTGTTTTATTTCCTTTGCATCGATTATTTTCATTACGAGAATTATCCAAACATTCCCTGTGGATGCAATCTTAGCTCATCACAGCTACAAATTTTTAGTGTGAAGAGTTAGGTGAATTTTGCAATGCACTCGACAAGCGTTGTCAAATTTTGGTGCTGTCGTTGGGGAGTGTAGTGCATTTATTTTCGTTTTGATTTTAGATGGTTTTTGTGTATATATTTTTTTATAACCATTTCTTTTAGTTATTTGTTAATCTTTAAATGTTTGTTAGTGTTGATGTATGCTAGTTATCAAATATCCTCATAGAAAACCTATATAATTTTATTCGAAGATCACAAGGACATTGCGGAGGTTACAAAGGGAAGCAAGAACAACTATGGAAGTAGAATCAGAACATGAATATGAAGAAACAATGGCAAACCCAAGAACATTATGGGAGTTGGCTATACTAGACTTAACCCAAAGGCCTTTATGCATTACATTTCTTAATTTTGCTAAGCATGTTACCTTTGAACTTAAATTTAGATTAACACATTTGTTGCCTAATTTTTATGGTCTTTGATGTGTGTTTCAATTTCGATTTATGTGGTATGCTACACTTAGTGATTAATGTCTTAGAAATGCTTAAGATACTCACTTTAAGTCATATGTGACTTTAGGTGTAATTTAGAAGCAAAGAAATTAAAGTGAGTCGAAAGCACTACATTTGGGTCATTTTTCGAAGATTAATATCTACTTGCCTTCATGGAGGAAGAAGAAAAAAATAAAAGACAAGAAAAATGGAACACAAAGAAGAAGGAAACAAGAGAATAAAATGACATCGCAAATGGGAAGCTGAGGAAGACCAAAACGCAACATCCAAGGAGCAACGCACATCAAGTAAAACGACAATAGCAAGAAAGAAGACACAAGGTAGTAGGATGGAACGTCTGTGTTCAATGAAGATGTTTGTATTAAATGCAGACAACATTTGTGTTCAAAGCAGATGTTGTGTGCATCAATGCATATGTTCCGATTAAAATACAGAGGGTAGAAAAGAGAGAAGTCTGAACAAGGAGTGAATAGTTGCATGGACTAGAAACCCCCATATAAAATTGCCCATCAAAAGAATAGTGGGGGTGCAAGTGTGAAAAGAGGGACTGCGGCGTAGGCATGAAGAGAGGGAGCTACATGGGCCACCATTTTTATTTTTCAAATCAATAAGTAGGAGACCTTAGTGTGAAAGATAATAGGCATGAAGTATACGAATATTATTCTTCCTCTTCACTGCCGAAGCACATGGGCAATATGACTCATGCTTGGAGCATGAAAATAGAGATGGAAATCTAGTTTTCGATGCCAATTCAATGGGATTATTGACGCCAAGTCACAGTTAAGCTAAATTTTATCATTTAAAAGTTGTAATTTTTTGGGATTGTTGTGTTGTTGGTATTGACTTGATTGGTTTTGGTATGAATGATCTTAATATGTTATTTTGATTGTTTTATTTCGAACCTATTGCTAAAACATTGATTATAATCTGTAATCAATACTTTTGATGTTTGCGAGTAGCATCTAAAGATCGTTTATCATTAGGAACAAGATAACTTAGGTTAGATAATGCGAACATGTGAGGTTACTACCTTTATTGATCATTTTCCAATTCATAATGCGATTGCCAAATTAAATCTATAGATCGTGTCCTAGGTTATTTGGTAGTTAGGTTTAATTAATGATCTTATCTTGATTAAATACAAACTAAGAGAAAACTGAGATTTGTAAAGTATTCTATTAGTCTCAGATTAATAGTTCGAAAAGAGTTGTAAAAATGTTATAATGATGGAATATTGATCGCGGCTCTGTCGATGCGATCTTATGATCGATCCTTGGAAACCGGTCAAATAAAATAAATTCCAAGACTGCAGTATAGGATGCAACCTCAGGTCGTCTCACTTAATTGGAACCAATATAAAAATGGTCTAATCTAGCCTAATTGTCAAAAATTGCAATGAAGTTGATAAAAT
>JANJEY010000004.1:45073239-45094296 GCA_024703695.1 Erythroxylum cataractarum | reverse complement strand
ATGATGTACTCAACAAATTGATAAATGACTAAATAAAAAATTAAATATATAATATTAAATACTTATTAAATAAATCAGATTTAATATTTTTCCCAATAATTAATTATTCAATTAGAATAATCATTTCATTAAATTTTTATTTTAAAATCATATAATTCTCACTATTCTTAATAATTTTATTTAATTATATGTCATTTAAATTTAATTATATAAAATTTATAATTTATTAAATTAAACTTATTTCAATATATTTAAAAATACATTTAAATAAATTATCATCTGCGATCAAACGTCGCAGGTTGTAATGCTTTCTACGACGTCTAGAAGACGTCGAAGAATGTCAGGCTATCTACGACGTCTAGAAGAAGTCGCACATTGTCAGTAATTCCATGACGTTCAACAGACGTCGCAGATTGTCATGCTTTTTACGACGTCTAGTACACGTCGTAGAAAGGTATGTTGTTTCCACGACGTTTCACTCAAACGTCGCTCATTCGCTTATGCTTTTTCGACGTTTCCCCAAACGTCAACAAATCACCTTGGCTTCCTCTACATTTTCTACAAAACGCCGATAAAAACGTTTGTTTACTCCCCTTCAACGACGTTCGGTGCGACGTTTTTAGAAACGTCACAAAAAATGTTCATCGACGTTTTTCTAAGATTTGCGACGTTTTTAAAACGTCGCAAATTGGGTATTTTCCTTGTAGTGAGATTTTATTGTTAAGGATTATATTTTTTTCCCATCTGATTTTGTGATTCTTGACATAGAGGAGGACATGGAAGTGCCTATGACCCTTTTTCGCAATTGCTAAGTCAATAATGAACGTTGATGAAGGCAAGTTAACATTATAGGTGGGGGATGAAGAGGTCATTTTTAGAATTTCTAATTTCATTAATTATTCTCTTAAATTTATATATGTAATTGGACTTAGTGAGTCTTGTAATTTTCCTGATATCTACAGGACTATATAGGAAAAGGCTCATTGGAACCTTGACAAGTTCAAGGGAACAAGTTGAAAAAAAATGTGGCATAAAGTGACAAAAGGTAGCCTACATGCATGTCATGGAATCGACGATAAGGCTATAAAAACATAATCTATATAAGCCAACTTGAGCTTAAAACATATGTCGAGCAAACAACATTAAACAAGCATTAAATAAGAGGTAACCCATAAATTAGTTTAGTTTTTATCTTAAATTTCGTGTTCTTTTATTTTTGCTTTAATTTAGTATAGAATTTATTTAAGATTTTAGTTTTTGTGTGTTTTTAGGATGGGAACAATTAAGAATCTAATGACATTGTGCATAATTGATGTGTAGGTTATGAGTGTTTATGTGTTATAATGCTAAAGTGCAAAATTTGTACATTTGATCATCTAATTTTGAAGTTGCATATGTTCACAAAGAGTTATACGCTCTCCAAACACGCTAGTGTAGACTTACATAGTTAGATACACTCCTGTGTAAATAATCGTGGAAGTATGGTGAAAAGCTGCGATTCAATGACCTACGCAGTCAAATACACGGTCATGTAGCAGACTATGTAAGTTCGCGATACACCTTAAAAAAACCTTGAACCTTTCAATTTTCCATTTTCTCTCTTTGTCTCTCATCCCTTACCATCGTCTTCCAATCTATTGTCCAATTTTTTGTTTTTTTTTATCCCAAGTTAGCAACACTCAAGTAAGTTTTCATATTGTTTTCACTTGTTTATGCATGATTCATTGAGTGTTTTGCACTATTTAGGGAATTTATTCCCCAAAACACTATAATTAAGAATTTGGATTTTGTCCAAATTTGTGTAAATTTATTATTGATTGTGGTTTAATAGTTGAATATTATCATTACCCATTGGATTTAATGATTGGATTTGATTAATTGCATATGAATGGGGCGAAAATTCAACTTGAATTGCAAAATTGTGCGATTATTGCTCACCAATTGTTTAATTGTGACTTTTTACATGAAATTAGGTTAATTTATTGTTTTCTTATGTTAATTGAAGTTGGATTTATGTTTAATTGCATGTAAATAGTGTGTTTTGCATGAATTTAATGTTCAATTTCGTTAATTTTGTACAATTGCTATATTAGGATTTTTAATTTTAAAGTTAGGGTTAAACACATAATTTGATAATTAGGATTAATCTTAATTGTTAATTACAATATGTTTAGTTTTAATTTTGTGATTTATTACGATGTTAGCTAATTTTTTAATTAATTAATTAATGTTCTTTTTTCGTTTATTTTTTTATATATATATTATTTGTTCATAGTTTTGTTATGAGTCTAGTTTTTTCTTTGTCTAGTTCATTTTCATGCTTCTTTAATTACTGAGCATAATACAATTTAAGTGTAGGGAAAAAGGGTATTCCCGTGATTTATTTTCAATTTTCTAAAACTTGGTTAAAATTTTATTCATGATGACAAGAACACATCACTAAAATGAAGTTCCATGGAAGTGATAGTGAGGAGAGGGGTCGTCTAGAGACCCGAGAGGAGCTCACCCAGTGTATCCACTCGAGCAACCTTCGATGCTGCTATTCAATGTGGCAATGCATGAAGAGTAGTATCATCATCTAAAGGATAAGATGTTTTGTCACAGGACGACTTATAGATTAGGAGGCACTAGTGCAACAAGTTTAGGAGATGGTCAATACCGATGCTTGGCCCAGATTATTCGAGATCGTGGAGCACTCCTACTAGGAGTTGACTCTCGACGTGCTCTCCACTTTCTTCGTAAAGAAGGGACGCCACAACTGGGACAAGCCAAACACCATTCAATTAAAGGATTAGTTGTACAGTTATCACATGAAGAAGTTATGTAGAAATACAAATAATTCTAGAAATAAAATTATCATAACATGTTAGTTATGTGAACTTATATTCTACCAAATACTCATTTAAATATCTTTATACCTTAATCAATAAATTTAACCATTTCTTTTGTAGGAAGAAACATAACGTAATCTATTAATGGTCATTTTCAAACTAACAATGAGTAAACATCTGACAACATATAAATATAATATGAATTTCATAATTATAAATTCAATATAATATTATTTACAATGAATATTTGTCTCATACACTTTATTTTATGTATCAGTTTATTAAATAAATATGCATAATATAAAAATATTTTTATATAATTATGTTACACATCATTAAGAAAAAATTAACTAGAAAAGTAAAATTAAAAACTCAAGACTCAGATTCCAACTCGGTAAAGTATTGAATATAACAAACAGAGAGTTAAGAGACCTTCAATTCCAACAGATGACACGTTCAATTTAATGTTTTAATCCCTCAACAACGAAAATCCGTAACCTGCTTAACCACTAAGCTAGGCATTATCTCTGATTTTAACACCCTTGACCCTATTTATTGCGCTTCACTGCTCAATACCTGTACCAGAAGCAGAAATTTTAGCTTCTTCTTAACATTTTTTGTCAAAATATATGTTTGTATAAGAGGCTATCATACATATAAACCCCTGTGGGGAGCATAAAACAGAAATTCCCGTGAACAGGATAGGCACCAAATGTTAATGAGGACATGCTTCATCATTCACATTTTGTTATTTAAGGAAATACATAATACAGATGTTGAGCGAACTCTTATACATAAATTGTACTTTCTATATTTCACCGAGCCTGTTAAAGACTCACGATCCAAAAGAACAGAAAAGCTTTTCTATCTGCACAGCGTTTTCCATAATAATTGGCTGAAGCAGCTTGCAACGGGAAGATAAAACCTCCATGATTCTTGTTCAGAATTCTGTGTAACGAAATCTTGAAACTAGGAACTGTGAATTTCAAGAAGAAATAAGCACCGACTTATATGAATAGTTACAGCATCTACAGGACATGCGCAAATATATGCTCCTTATTATCCCCAAGAAGGAAAAAAGAATAATTCCGTTTGGTGCAGACATGCATCCAGGAACTCATCAGACTTTTCCTATTTATTCCAAGCAGGACCTAGGATTGTCTTCCACTATCAAAGAAAAGATAGCAAAGTCCTTCAGTCCAACGAGATGGTTACCTCTTTGAGCAGGAAAAGGACATTGGCATATGTTTTAAGCTAGAAACATCAAACAACTCCATAAACCTTTGATCTGAAACCCTGGCCTTGGCAGCTGCAAACCGCTGGTATTCATCAAAGATAGATGACAGGCACCATCTTTGCAATTTTCTCAAGCAACCTACCAGACAACCGGTACGGTGCTGAAAACAAAAAAGAATGCTTCCGTGTTTACTATATTGAGCTTGGAATATATATATATATAGTATACATCTATAGTCATGGATCAATGGTCGACATACCTTTCCCCGTTTACAATGAATCAAAACTGGGTGATTCCTCACATCTGCATTATGTAAATAAAGGGATAAGTATAATCCTATCTATATAAAACTACCAAGCCATATTTCATGTATGATCCAGTATAGTTATTACCAAGAACAACTTTCAGTGCTTCACGAATTGTGTCCTCTGGGATGTTTACAAAAGGTTCCTGCAATACATCGAGGATATACGTTACTTGGCTAAATACTGATATTTTCAATCGAAGTCAAAAATCACATAGAAGGAAGATAAAGTTGGCCGTTCAATAATCAGGCCTAAACCACCAAGAACTTATCTATCAAATTAATTCAATTAGACAACTGCAATATAATTTGATCAACTAAGTCTACCATTTGGCCCGTAGGTACACATTGTTCTACTAACCCGGATGAAAATGAAAAAAGAACAACCTGGCTATGTATTGTTACATAAGGAAGCATGTTTTCTAATATTCAATATGTTCAGCGAAAAATCAAGTGTTTGTGGAACCATAATGCTCCAACAACTGTCCCACGATAACAATCCATTCAATGTGTGAGATAAGCACATCTTAGGTCATCATAGCTCAGTCACTAACTCACTATCCTGTGCAGTGACGAATGGTCTCAAACAAATGAAATTTAAGCATTCACAAATATTCCAATTTAAGTGGCAAATGCATGCACATTTTTTGTGTTAGAAGTAACCAGGATAGATGCCAGAAGGTCAACAAAATTCCATTGTAATCTCTGCTAATCATAAGAATCATATGACAGTCATGACCGAGAACTAAGTGCAGGAAAGGAACACCCAAATAAGAACGGGGAAGTCAAGAGCATACTGAATAACATTTTTAAACTAAAATGAACACCAGAATTGTTTAAAAGGGTAAAGATTATAGAAATGATGTTATAAGTCTAACGGATGCATAAAACAGACTGCAATTAACTAGATAGGACAAAACTGGAAATGCATATCCTTCCAAATGCAGCAAACAAGGAGACATTGATGTCATAATTTAGAATCCAAATCATGCAGTTCCCATCAGGAATAGAAAAGTAATTAACTCAGCAACCGATATACCCCCTCAACATAAAATGCTCAGCCTGCTTATCATATAAGTTGCTTGTCCACTAAAATCATGTAACCTGAATCAGTATGCACTTGCAGCTTTGAGTCTCATAAGCAGTTTCTTATGAGGCATTTTCTTTTTCCACACATCCAGGGGAATATATGATTGATGGCTAAAAAATACTAATGCAAATTTTCCATATTATATAAAGAATTCCAGAACTAAACTGGTCAGTTTCAAACAGGAATTATACTGATCAACTGTAACAACTCGAGAAGAATGAGTTGGTAATTTCTTTATTTCAGCTTCAATCAATTCCTAAAATCTGCTAAATTTAATTGTGGAACTTCTCATGTCCAGCTTCTAATAGCAACGACCACTTGAGTTGCTCATAATCATGAGACTGAAGCTGAGAAACCATATCCAAGTATGCAAGAATAAAGTAAATTAACTGATAAAGGATCAATGTACCAACTTGTGAACAAGGTAAGGGGCTGATAAGATAAATGTTAGAAGTCCGCTGCATTGTTTTCTCTACCATAATCAAGCTAAATTTAACTTAAATAGGAAAAGGACTGAGAGTTAGCATCCTCTAAGCGCATGGAGTAATAAAGAACATCATATACATTGAAACAGATCAAAAATCGGAATTACTCATAAATGTCATTGCCCACAGAACAAGACAACGAGAGCATTTTGCTCTGCAGTTTGTTTTCTTACTTTTACAACATTTAACAATTTGAGTTCCCTGGGAATTTGCAGGGCAGAAGAGAAAATGCTTAGGTAGGTCAATCTAATTTTCCCAAATGTTGGTACAATATCAGCAACTAAACTAGCGTCCAAAAGGGAGTAAGGTGTTAAGGCTGCAGATTTAGAAGTTCCATCAAAACGTTGAACGGGTGAGAATGAAATAAGCAAATGTGGGGAAATAAAAGATAACATAGAAGGAATATGGTCCCCATTTATGAATGCTCCGTCAAATATTGCTAAGTTGGACAAAACAGTCATTTAAAAATCAAACGACTAACCGAATGTGATAATGACCATTTACGATAAAAGGCAAATTCCCATGTGCGCCATCAGAAATGACTCTACTGCCTGAGAATCTCATTCTTCTTACCGATTTCTTCCGATTGTTAAATATTTTACGAACTTTTGCGGACTACAAAGTAACAGGTACTGGTGACTGTATCAGTAGGAAACTGCGACAAGTATTAGCAGTAGAAAAGAAAAGGCAGGAAAAGATAGACACAGGAAGCACTAAATAAAAGGGGCAAACAATGAATATATATATACATATATAATAAAGCATTTAACAATACAAGACCTAAACATTAAAATCAGTAACATTTTCAAGACTAGGTGAGGTTGAGCGAAACACTTGGGAGTTCTAGCAAAATCCAAGCAATAAATGGTAAATAAGAACAGAGAGCGTGATATCATTACGTCTTTTTCCCGTGGCCCACCCCACACTATATATAGGAGACAAGACACCAATAGAATCCACAGAAAACAATGTTATACATGTATAAATATGTACTGTACAAGTTAACAAAGAATATTTATTTAAATAAAGCCAGTCTCTAATTAATCCTAATAATATCAATAAGACGCGAACCATTAACAAGCTTTTTGACCGGCGACAACAAGAACTGAACTACATTGACTACATTTGAAACAGAAATAAACAAGCAATAAAAGGGAGTAGAATTTCTGCAGAGAGAAACAAAGGAAAGGCGTCAATAATTGTTCTAGACCTTATAGCCTTCAATTCCGAACTGAAAAAGTCTGATCCCATTGGCCTTGAGAAACTCCATGTTTGCCTCTGGATATGGCTCGGGACATAGACATCTACACCAAATAAAGGAACAAAGGAACCCTAAATTTTTAACTGATTACTTGAACCCTACAACATATTATTTGTTACAGATAAGGTGAAAAGAAAAGAAGGCTTACATGATGGAGCGGAGGGAAAGAGTCTGGAGAAAGGAGAAGTTAGCGGAGTCAGGAAAGCCGGACCTGAAGACGCCATTATCAACCATGGAGAAATTGAGAGGAGGGATAAGGTTGAGGTCATCGGAGAGATCGTGGTGATTGACGACTGCGACTTCGATAGTCCTGCACATGGTGTCAGCAGCATCACCGTGAACGCCGGCGGCGTGGTGGTCCACTTTCATGGATGGATTTCTTTGAACAGAGATAGGAATCAGGAGGTATGTTCTGTTTGGGTATTGATTTGTTGTTCTTTTTATTTTTATTTTGTTTTTGCTTTGGACAGTTGAAACTGAAAATCAAGAAAAGTGAAAAGAATAGAGATGCTACTCCCTCCCTAAACTTGAGCAGTTATTTATAGGATTTTGATTTTGATTTTGAAGGCAAAAAGAAAAACAAGTAAAAAGGCAAAACATGAGCAAAAATTAAGACGGCAAGGTGCGTGCTGCATAGGAAAACTAAAATAGCAACTAAAAAGGTCATCAGTGATTGTGTAAATTAATATAATAATAAGAAAACTGAAGCAAATATAAGCGTATCTTGTTAATGTGATGGCGTCGCATGCAATGTGTCAGTAGGAATTGCGTTACACACGCCTTCTGTCAATTTTCCCTCAAAAATTTAATGAACTTTAATTATCTATAAAATTTATTTTTTTAATAATATTTTTAGTTAAATTTTATTACATATTCTTTTAATTATATTTTAAATTTTAATTAATTCTTTAACCGTTTAAAATTTTAAATTTGATGTAATTTTAAGTCCTAATTTTAAAATATTTATAAAATCGGACATTCCCTGGTTTTGCTTGCAGGAGCGTACAAACAATCGCGCTTCTACTCTTCCCAGTCCAAGCTTCTGCCTTCGACTTTTCCAACCAACAACGATAAGGAAGGGAGTGTTAGTCTACACACACGTTTCACTAATCACATCTAGGATCGTTCCAAAATCACCATCAACCACCACATACAGACCCGAGAAACACCTAATGACGTCCCAGTTGCATTGAAATGATTTGCTGATAAATTTAAATGGAAAGGGGAATAAAGAGAACATTCTGGAGAATATGCGATGGGAGAGAGAGAATAAGAATATATATAATTGTTATTGGCGGGAAGTGGCGTGGCGCTACGTACTTTTTAACCGTAAGCTAGTGGGTCATGGGGTGCACTTTCGGTCAGAGTGTGTTTCGGTTCGCCTGTGTCTTTCTCCGTATTCGAATTTTAGGAAATAAGGCCGAGATCCAAAATCTAGCGGTAGTCAAATAATCATAAATATTTTTTTAATATTTAATTTTTTAAAGATAAAATTACTTCGACTCTATAAAATAATTAATAATTAAATTATAATATATCTTAATTTATACCTTATTTTGAAACTTAACATTTTTTTTTGTCGTATCATTTGATCTATTTCGAAAATTGAATATCTCAACCATTGTATCCATACAAGTATCGGACCTTTAACAGTATTAACAGAATAAATTGAGAGAATTTTGTAATTATTTACAGTAAAAGTTAGGCAAGAAGTGCTAGACTCATAATGATTAAGTTTATTTATAATAAGTTTTGACATTTTAATAGTTTAATCGAAATTAAATTTTAATTTTAATTAAATTTTAATTAGAATTACTGTTAAGCAAGCTTTATATATAATAAAACTTTCAATACTCACAAGTATAGGGATTGTAACTTGTAGTATCGACAGGTATCGATCATACAAAGAACTAGCTTCAATGAATTGAACCCAACTTTGTGTAAGATAATAAAATATGATAGGAGTGAAAAATAATAACAAAAATTGTAGCAATCAAGTAACAAATATCAAATGAATTGCCAAAATTAAGTAAGGATGATCAAGTATAAATGAATAAGATTTATTTTTTTGTTTTTGGATCACTTAACGATTACTGATTCAATTATGTATCAATCCTAAATTTTCGAAGAGTTTGATTACTCCCTTCTCAAAACCTCGCCAATTAACCTAAATTAAATCTTAAAATTCTAGAATTGTAGTATCTCAATTCACAACTCTTTACCTAACGTTTTTAGTTAGTTTTGAAGTTATCTATTGAATAATCAAGTTCTCTTGTAA
The DNA here is from genome assembly GCA_024703695.1 of Erythroxylum cataractarum. NCBI lineage: Eukaryota > Viridiplantae > Streptophyta > Magnoliopsida > Malpighiales > Erythroxylaceae > Erythroxylum > Erythroxylum cataractarum. Next base: position 45,084,810 of record JANJEY010000004.1, on the reverse strand, counting down.
CATATTAATTCACCAACTCTTGTTGCCCAAATTAATCAGATTTTTTTTAGTCACTCTCTTGATTTATGACCAAAATATGAACATGCACCATTAACACAACTAATAAATTGTATTGAATCAATAACTATTGTCATAAAACAACTTAAGAACAAACTCTAATATGAAATTTTAGAGTATCATAAACGTATAAGACATCTGGAAATTCAGTTTATACAATTAGTAATACAAAAAATAACAAAAGAGAAAGAAAGATAAACCATATTCAGAGCTTAATCTAGAAAATTGGAAATCTAGACATCCTTCTCAATCTTCCTTGTCTAATCCATTTGTATCATTTGATGAAAAGTTTTGCTATTTTCAAAGATTATTAAGATTTTTTTTATCAAAACACAACTTTTTAATTTTCTTTAATGTTACCTAGTCTTTTGATGTAAAGACAAACATCTTGTCATAAATGTCTCTCAGTTACTCAACTAGGCTATGTTTTATTAATTAGCTTGGTTGGAATGTCATTATAGCCTTTTGACGTGAAGGCAAACATTTTATTGTGAATGTCCCTAGTTACTCAGTTATATTACATTTTTAGCCAGCTACTAACTTTATTCTTTTAAAGGGGCTAGTAGAATAGTTATTTATTTAACACACTTTTTTATTTATATAGCGTACCTCATTTCTTTTTAATCAATCACCCTAATGAAATGTTACTAATGACGCTAACTAATTCAATTGACTTATAATGATAAGTGTATATAGAAAATTTCCTAAAGTGAACAAATTAACATCATGTCCTAATTAATATGCATATTTAACCAAAGTAATTAAAACATGAAATTCACAAGCCAATATGCCTTTTACAAATTCAATGACTATGTTCAAAGTTAAACTATTTCCATTAAGTTATTGCCATTGACACATTTACATAATTCATACATATGCAACATGTATTCACACCATGTCAACCTAATCAAAAACTAACAATATGTTATGCAAAATTCACATACATGTCATGTCAATGCAAAATCCTCCCTAAACTTAGATAATGCATTGTCCTCAATGTAAGAAAAACAAATAACATATAAATGAAAATAACAAGAAAAGAAATAGCAAAAAAAAGGGTAGGAGCTTGAAATTAAGGATATCGAGGTGGTGATGGTATTGGAGCTGGAACTTGGAGATTCTTTTGGTCATTAAATTCTAACAATTCACTCCTTACAAAATAAAAATAAAAAATAAAAATACCAATAGAAGAAAACAAAAACTTTTCTTAATTCTTAGGTTGTCTCCCAAGTAGCGCTGAGTTAGCGTCATTATCTTGATGTGCTCTTCACGTTTATTCTCATCTAGGGTCTATTATGAGTAGCTTACGTCCACTTGTGTTATCCAATTTTAGTTTAGTAGCCTATAAATAAGCTACATGTTCTAGGGTAATCAAATGGACATAATTAATCAAATTAAGAAAACCTAGTAAGCTCAGCAATGTCTTTTTTTTTGTAAAAAAAATCTATCAACAAAATAGGAAATGGTAAAACTCCCTGAATCGTCTATCGAATTCATCAACTTATCTTCTAAGAAGGTGAACTTCTCTCTTTCTGGCTTATTCACCTTCATCTCCTCCTCTTCTTCCTCTTCATGAACAGAGACTTCCATATCTTCTTCAACCTCTATGTCTGTTGTCATCTATTCTTCTTCCTCTTCTTCATCAGCTTCTTGAACAGAGACTTCCTTATATGCTTCAAACTCAATCTCCAATGTCATTTGTTCTTCTTTCTCTTGCTCCTTTAAAGATTCGACTTCATCAATTCTCATGAAAAAGCTGCCTCATTTGGATTCTTTAATTCCTTAATCATATTGAATTTCACTTGTTCATCACCAATATAAAGGATGAGGTTGTCTTTATGGACATCTACCAAAGATTTTCTGGTGTTAAAAAATGGTTTACCAAGAATTAGTCAATAGTTTCGATCCTCTTTAAAGTCTAGCACGGCAAAGTCTACAAAAATGATAAGCTTGTCTAATTATATAGGCACATTTTCCACCGAGCCTAAAAATTTCTTTATTGATTGATCCACCAACTGAATATGTATAAATGTTAGCTTCACATCGCCTAGCCATAGTTTCCTAAAAATCGACAAATGCATAAGGTTTATACTTATGCCTAAATCACATAAGCATTTACAAAACTCTAAATTACTAACTACACAGGGTATCATAAAACTCCCTAGATCTGTCAATCATGAGGGCAAGTAATTGGTAATTAAGGAGCTACAACTTTATGTTATAGCAACCATTTGATTATCATCCCAAGTCTGCTTACTTGATAATATATCCTTAAGAGATTTTGCGTACGTGGGTGTGTTCTTTAAAGTTTGTACAAAGGGCAAGGTTATTTACAATTTCTTTAGCTTTTCAATAAACTTTGCAAATTGTGTATCCAATTCATTCGTTTGAAGTCTTTATAGGAGTAGTATTTTTAATAGGAAAGGCGGAGGAGGAATATAAGGAATATCCTCATTCTTAAATTCATCCATTTTCTTCTTCTCTTGATCTTCTACAAGGTGGGGTTTAGTTTGTTTTTGCACTGATTTTTCTAACTCTTTCCCATTCGTAAGTATGATAGTCTTAAAGTTCTCTATTAGATTTACTACCATGTTACTAAAAAAGCTTTCCACACTTCTCGCACAGAATTCATTTGTAAGCTAGCCCAGTTGAACCTTTAAGTTGTGAATGGAAGAGACGTGGTTCTTAGTTACTTCTTTGAACTTCCCTTTTAGGCTCTTCTAGGCCTCATCCATGCTTATGATCTTGTCCAATTTTGAATCCCTTGAACTAGACTCATCTTGCTGAAATCCTGGTGGGCCTTGAATTCTTATTTGAGTCTTTACATTGTTAAACCAAAAGAAATTTAGGTAGTTTTGCCACCCTGGATTGTATATATGATAATAGTAGGTTACATAATATTTTAGTAGGTAGATCAATGTGCGTTTAGTTGTTAAATTGAATGATTAGTGCATGCTTAGGTTAGGATTTTGTTATTTAGTTATATATTTGTATTTTGAGTGTTTTATGGGTTAGAGCACTCTGTTAAGCTTAAATTTTGTATATTTGAGGTGTCGTGATATGTTTGTAGTGTTTCAAATCAAATATCGAAGAATGGAGAGAATTCAGAGGAAGCTCGGAGCAAGGCCTAGGGCCATGATTGTGATAAAAGCTTGGTAGTCTGCCACAATGTGGCCCTATAAGCCATGATCGTGACAAAAAACAAAAAATTGAGTGTTGAGTCCTGTCTCCGAAGCCCAACAATCGACCATTCAAAGGTCTAAAACCAATACTGTATTAACTCAAAAGTAATCATGTTAGCATTTGATAATAGGATAAATCCTCCTTCTCATAATTTACTAATCATCCTTGTATGATTTCCATTGTTAATTTGGTGGTGCTCAATTTGATTCCTTGTATGTTATTTTTACATTTTAATTCCAATCAATCATCTTCGCGTGTTTACCTTTCTGTTCAATTTTTATTTTTATTTTTATAATTCTTTAGGCCTTAGATAACTTAGAATTAGATTAGTTCAATAACTCCTCAAGGTATCAAAACTTCACATACTACACCCACGTCCTGTACGCTTGTAATATATCGAGGGTTTTGTTGCCTCAATAATGTATTCAAATAAGGATCATTACCTACCTGACCAATTTGTGCTTCTATGAAGTTGAATTGTTACATGTTTTTGTTTTTCATTAGGAAGAATTTAGCTTTGATATGGATCTCTTGTCTGCATAGCTCGCTCCATTGCTGAATTGATTTCAATGTAGAGAAAGAGGCAGCTATCAGGCTATTCAATTACTTGGTAAGGTTATCAATCTTAGCTTACAATGCTATTACTGAATTTGCAGAAATCATTCATTTGGGATCCTAAAAGGTTGATTTCTTTCTACTTTGTTCTGATGTCTAAAAAAACTATTGTTTTCCATCTCTTCAAACAAATCGTGTGTCAATTGCTCTGTTGTTTATGTAATTCCTTGATGATAGGCGCTACAACCTGGCCTCAAGAAGTCTATAAGAGTCCTTTGCTCTCTGTGATGTATTTCCCTCGCTATTTATTTTTCTATCCCTTCTTGGTGATTAGTTCTTTAGATTCCTCATTCATGCCTCGTGATATCTAGATTGATGTGTCTTTTACTTCACATCCAAACTTCCTTCTATCTTTTTTTTTAATCTCTTAGGATTAGGTACCTAAATCATGCAAGAAAATGTAAAAATTCATTAAATCAAAGGAATTCAAATAATCCTAATGCTAAAATTCCCTAACAACGGTGACAAAAACTTATTGAGCAAGTTTTACTAATATAAAACCCTCAGTGTTACATAAGTTCATGAATCGTAAAGTGTAGTAGTTGAGGTTTCAGTCTCATGAGGAATTAGCTAAACTAATTGAATCATAATTTTGTCTAAGGTTATAAAATTTTTGATTAAATTGAAAATAAAACTAAACAGGAAATTAAGCAATTGAGTATGGATTAATTGAAATTGAAATTGAAATTGAAATTCCAGAATTAACACAAGTAAATCAAAATAAAGCACTAATCACTTAACAAATGAGATATCAAAACAAGACAAGATCAAACAATTATGAGAAGATGGGATTCATTATATCATCATTTTGCTAACTTAATCACTTTTGATCTAATTGGTATCAATCCTAGATTTCCATAGGGTTGATTATTCTTTCTCAAGATCTAATTGCTAAACCCTAATTAATAATCCCTAATTGAATGCAAAATTCCAATTTTGTAATTTCTCAATTAACAAAAACAACCTACATCTCTAATTAATCCTTAAGCTATCTAATAGGCATTTGGGTCTTCACATAAGATCTCCCATCGTATAATTACCGGTTTAATATTTATGAGATCCATTAGGTTGTTAATTTTTATTACCTAACCTAATCATGTTACTATCAATTCAATCTTTTGATTTATTATTGAAGTATGTAAAAACAGTAAATATCACAATACCCAAACTTTCCATTAACATCAAAAGCAACTAACTCACAAAGGATTCAAGAATCAATCTCAAAATGAAGTTAGAACATCATTGGTAACATATTCAACATCCTAAAATCCAAAGAATACATCAAGATGAAATGAATAACAAGAGGAAATAAAAAATAACTTAAGATGGCAGGGTTAGAGTGGTTGGACAGCTGGCTAAAGCTCCTCTTCTCTTCTCTCCTTCTCTCTCCCTTAAATTCTTTCTCAAGATGATGAGTGGAGGCTAGGTCTCATTAGGTTCATTTAATGTTCTTCTATAGTTCTTTTGTCATTTAAAGTGAAAACTAGGTTTTACCTAAGCCAAAATGTCTAAAAAGACCCTCAAATTATCAAAATAAAAGGAGATCCCTGCATTTGTGGGGTGCTTGTCATGATCCTGATAGTAGTGTCACAATCATGACCCTGGGAAAATTGCATTCTCTCACAATCATGACATGTTTGTCATGATCGTGACTTGGTGTGATCCTCTTCTTTCATGATTGTGACAAGGGTGTCACGATCGTGACCTTGTGGGAGACTTTCTGTCACAATTGTTACCTTGCTCCTTTTGTCAAAACTTTCTCCAACTTTCTTCAATCTTCTTCATCTAAGTTTATACACTAACAAATACATCAAAAACCTGAAGTGCACAAAATAAAAGTCCAATATCATGTTCTAAATCATAAAACACTGAAAATCATAAACACACTATCACATTAACATAATTCTAAACCTAAACATGCACAAATAATCTATTCAACATCTAAAAACACACTAAAATACTTACCAAAGTATAATATAAACTATAACTATCAACATCCCCACACTTATACTTTTGCTTGTCCTTAAGAAAAACAAAACAAATACAAACTTAAAAATACCAAATAATAACACATACATTCATGTACATGTAATAATGATACAATGGCATTTAACTTCATGAAATTATTTTAACTCCAAACAATAATCAATCAAGTTATTCCAATATATTAACTTATGCAATATGTGGCTATGCACTTTGGATTGAATATATATACTAATCAAAACCTTAACATCATATTCATTCACTCTAAGCACTTCTATAGACACATTGATAATTAGTAGTCAATCGAAAGTGCAATTATCACTAAGTAGCTTTTCATTAAAAATTTTTATATTTTCAAAGATCAGTAGGATTTATTTATCAAAGCACTACTTTTTTATTTTCTTTAATGTTGACTTAGTCTTTTGATGTGAAGGCAAACATTTGTAGTGAATATCCCCTAGTTATTCAACTAGGTCATGTTTTATTGATAGACTTAGTTGGAATGTCATTCTAGCCTTTTGACACGAGCCAAACATTTATGATAGAATGTTCCTACATTATTCAACTATATCATATTCTGAACTGGCTACTAGCTCTATTCATAACCTGAAGGCCAGTGGAATAGTTATTTATTAAAGATACACATTTTGTTACAATTCAAGTAACCTACTTCATTTCTTTTGGCTAATCGTCCTCATGAAAGGTTACTAATGATGTAACTTACTCAAATTGAATTATAATTATAAATGTATGTAATAAATATCCTAAAGTGAACGAACTAACATCATATCCTAATTGACATCCATATTCAACCAAAGATACTTAGAACATAAATTTCACAAGCTAATATGTCTTTACAACTTAAAAGATTATGTTCAATGCTAAACTAATTCTATTAAGTTATAGCCATTGATACATTCACACAATTCATAATTATGCTACACACGGTATCAACCTAAAGAAAAACTAACAAGATGACATGCAAAATTTACATTCATGATGACAAATGTAAACCTCTCCACACTTGAACCACACATTTTCATTAATGTGAGGAGAACAACAACACATAAAAGAAATTAAAAATGACAAAAAAATTAAAAATAAAAGGAAAAGAAAAAGGTTGGAGTATGAACCTATTACAGTGATTAAGGTGGTGATAGTGATGGTGAAGAAATTTGGAGATACTTCTGGTTATAAAGTTCTAGTAATTCACTCTCCACAAAATGAAAATAACAAAATGCTATTGAAATAAAATAAAACAAATAAAATTGATCTTAATTCTTGGGTTGCCTCCTAAGTAGCACTTAGTTAACATCAATAGCTTGGTGTGCTCTTCCATCCACACTTAACCTGGGTCAATTATGAGTAGCTTACGTCCACCAGTGTTGCCCATTTTTAGCTTCATAGCTTATAAATAAGCTACATGTTAGAAGATAATGAGAAGGACATAATCAATCGAATCGAAGAATCCAAGTAATTTTTGATAACAAACTGTCAACATAATCGAGAATGATAAAATGCCATGAACCTCCAATATAATCAAAAAGTTTGTGATCTAAGATGGTAAACTGCTCATCATCTTATGCAATCATCATCTTCCACTCCTCTACATCAACTTCTAGAATAGGGACTTCTAAATATTCCTCGAGCCCTATATCCTTTGTCACCTGTTCCTCATAGCTTACTTTTTCAAAGCAGCCCTTCTCTTATGCTTTAATATAATCATCCATTATGTCTATTTTCATGCAAGACATGCTTTCTTTCAAATTGTTCAAGTCTTTGTTCATACTAAACTCTACATGTTCATCACCAATCCGAAGGAGCACCTTGCTTTCATAAACATCTATTAGTGTTTTTCCAGTGTTCATAAAAGGTCGTCCGAGAATTAGTGGACAGTTCTTATCCTCAATCTATTACAATGAAATCCACAGGAACAATAAACTTGTCTACCTTTATGTTAACATTTTCCACCACACCAAACAGTTTATGTGTGGATCGATCCACCAACTGAATAGGCATCGAAGTTGGCTTCACATAGCTGAGCTTCAATTTCCTAAAGATTGATGAAGGCTTAAGGTTTATACTTGCACCTAAGTCACATAAGCATTTTGCAAATTCTAAGTCACCAACCACATAGGGTATTGTGAATTTTCCATGATCCTTTAGCTTTGAAGGCATGTGAATGGTGATAATAGAGCTATAACTTTAGGTTAGTGCTACCTTTTAATTCTCTTCCTAAGTCCATTTCTTTATTAGCATGTGCTTCAAGAATTTGGCATACTTGGGCATGTACTCCAATGCCTCAATAAAATATAGATTGATTTACAAGGTCTTTAATTTCTCCACAAACTTTGCAAATTGTGAATCTAGTTTGTTCTTTTGTAATCACTGAGGATATAGAATCTTGCATAGATAAAGCAGACAGGCAATGTAAGGAGATTACTCACTCATGTCTACATCCTTCTTCTTCCTTTCTTCGTCTTCCTCTAGGTGGGTTTAAATTGTGTATCTGCTAGTTGGTTGAGTTTTTCCCACTTATAAGTGTGATTGCTATGAGTTGCTCACTTAGGTTTGCTTCATAATTTCTCGAGAGACTCCCCACACTTCTTGTTGACAATGTGTTTTCCAGTTGAGTCATTTGGACCTCTATGTTATGAATGAAAGAGGTATAGTTTTTAGTGACATGCTCGAACTTCTCTTCCAACCTCTTATGATCTTCATCCATATTTACGAGTTTATCTAAAATTTTTCCTAACTTAGAGTTCGTAGAATTGAGTTTCTCTTATTGAAATTTGGGTAACCCTTAAGGTTAGAATTGATCTCCTACATTGTTCAACTGAGAAAATTTTAGGTGGTTCTTCTACCCAGGGTTATAATTATTTGAATAAGTGTTGTTTCTTCGTCCTTGACCAAATTATGTATACATGTCGTTCAGTTACTCTATGTTGTTATTTTGCATTAAAAAAACAATTAGCGGTAAAATGGTTATTTTGCTCGCATAATTCGCATCTATGTTGAATTGTTCTAATTTGAGTGGATGAAGAGGCTTGGAGGCTATTAAGTTGTTTTTGTTAAATTATCAATCTCAACCTGCATTGTTGTCATTGAATTGATAGCAATGACTCCTTTATGATCTCGAAAAGTCGAACACTATCTACTTCTGTCCAATGAGCAAAGACAACTGTATTTCCTCATCTCTTCTAGCACCTCTGCTTCCTCAACTGCTTATGTATAAGAGATCCTCTAGAAGCTGCATCTATGTTGTCTCTTGTGGGAGGATTAACTCCATTATAAATGGTTTGTAGAGTGAATTCTTTGGGTAGGTTATAATGAGGGCATCTCCTTTGCAAATCCTTACACTGTTCCCATTCTTCAAAAAGTGACTCCTCATCACTTTATTGGAAATTTATAATCTCCTTTATCAACTTTGTCTTCTTAGTGAGGGGAAATTCTTGTCTAAAAATGCACACACCAATTGCTCTCAAGTTGTGTGCAGGGCTTAATGGATGTTACTGTGCCTTAGCTTTATCCCTTAATGAGAAGGGAAAGAGTTTCATCCTAATGACATCTTCCAATATTCCAAGACTAAAAGAGGGTTAAGATCCTCATTAGTTAACCCATAAAACTACTTATTGGATTGTAGCATGTTTAGCAAAGCTGGCTTAATCTTGAATGATACAACTTGAATAGGTGGTCGAGTCATGCCTTGATGTGCAACATTGAACCCTAGTATTATGAAATTCATAAGAGTTCATTGCTAGTCTCCTTGCTTGAATTCTTCTGCCATTGTTCCTTCGATTTTTTCTTCTTGGCGCTTTGTTCCTTGAATTGCTCATTCTAATCAAGTGATACAAGTGCTATATTGTAGCACAGACATAAGAAAGGCAAAAAAATTCCCTAGAATAAAGGAAAACTAACTCCCCAGTAATGGTGCCAAAAACTTATTGAGCAAGTTTTACTTATACCCTCAATGTTTTGTAAGTGCACGAATCGTAAAGTGATCGTTATAGGTTGCATAATATTTTAATAAGTAATCTAGTATGTTTTTAGTTGTTAATTAGATTATTTATGCATGTTTAGGTTTATAATTATATTAGTGTGATTATGTGTTTGTGTTTTTTTAGTGTTATATGGTTTAGAGCATGTCATCAGGTTTTAATTTTGTGTGTTTGAGGTGTTTTGATGAGTTTGTTAGTGTTTGAGATTAGGGAAGACCGGAGAAGATTTGGAGAAAGTTTGAAGGAGGAGCTAAGGCTATGATCTTGATATACTAGTCACGATCATGATAAGCAACCCAACAAAGGCCACAATTTACTTGAAATAAGAAGGCAACCGATTACAAACCCTTAGTATCAAAAAATTGTTGTGCCTCGATATTTGGATTTTGAAATATTAGAAACTATTAGATTGAGAGAACGAGCTGAAAATTTAGGATGAAGAATTCACTGAAAAAAATTTATGTGCTTTAACTATGTCATTTATGAAAAAATTAACCTAGAGTTCTCCTCCCTCCAATTTGAGCATAAGAACCCTAAGGATCACGTGTCAAATGGTGTTTGTCAAATCAAAAGTACCAAGTGCTCAGTTAAGGAACTTTTCATGTTGTGGTGCATGGACCATAATGTCCAAGGTCACAGCTCCATTCACATCTTTAATGTTATTATTACTACTCCAAAAAAGAAAAGCAATAATTTGAGCCTAGGGTACTTGATTACAGCTATAGAGGAGTATTATGGTGTCAATTATGATAGACTAATTTTATATTTTCTTCAGTTCTTTAACACTCATCACTTAACGAGAGCTGAGATCTTGAAGTGCTACAATATGGAATTTTGAGATATCAATGCAAAAATTGATGTTAAGAATAGAGCGGGGCAGGTTAGTTCGAACTCAACACTACTGCATCAAGAGGAGGAACCAACCAGTGATGTGTTAAAAAGGGAAGAGAAAGGCGGATGGGAGAAGGTACTTGAAGAAATTTCAAACACTAATAGAGCTATTGCAGATAATGTCAAGGTGTTGAAGGAGATAAAAAAGAAGTAAGGACTTTGGGAGCAACTAGTGCATGCATTCTTGGATAAGTACTTCCCATTCACAAAAGGTCTTCTATCAGTGCTTTTTTGGTGTTTATTAAGGGTCACACAAGAATTAGTGGATAGTTCTCATCCTCTGCAACATCTAATACAAGGAAATCCACATGAATAATGAGCTTGTCCACCTTATGTTAACATCTTCTACTACATCAAACAATTTCTTTATAAATCAATCTACCAAATGAATAGGCATTGAAGTGAATTTCACATTGCCAAGCTCCAACTTTCTAAATGTCGGCAAAGGCATAAGGTTTATACTTGCGCCTAAGTTACATAAGCATTTTGCGAATTCTAACTCACCAACCACACAGGGTATTGTGAAGCTTCCAGGATCCTTCAACTTAAAAGGCATATGAATGGTGATAATAGAGCTGAAACTTTAGGTTAGTTCTACAGTCTAATTCTCTTTCCAAGTCTACTTCTTTGCTAACATGTCCTTTAGGAATTTGGTGTATTTGGGCATGTGTTCTAATGCCTCAACAAAGATAAATTGATTTGCAAGGTCTTTAATTTCTCCACGAACTTTGCAAATTATTAATCTAGTTTTTTGATTCATTCATATTTTTTTATATATTTTTAGGAGTTAATTCAGAGTGACTTGCATTCATTTTACGTTCATCTATAGTCGGTTTATCATGTT
>JANJEY010000004.1:45059966-45072048 GCA_024703695.1 Erythroxylum cataractarum | reverse complement strand
AAGGGCGTCTGAAGTTTCCGCTGAGGCGATGGCGATGTCGAGGTTGGAAGATGTCGAAGAGATTTCAACAAGAGAGCAGAAGGATGGGCTAGTCATTAAGGAGCTGCCCAAAGGCAAATCGAGGATGTCCACGGCGGAGTTGAGTCGATCGATTCTTAGAAATGGAATCCCTTGGTCCTGGGAGCCTAGGCTGGCCTCGAGGAATGAAAGAATCGATAGCAGCACGAGTGTGTGGTTTTCCGTCTCTGAGAGTTTCTTCTCGGTCGGTGGCTTGAGACTTCTGTATGTCTCGATCGTTGATGAAGTATGCGCTGATTATCAACTAAGGCTGAGCCAGATTCCTCCGAATGGGTGGAGGTTCATTAATGGCCTTGCTTTGTTGTACCATCAGTTTGGCTGTTTGCCTTTGGTCATCATCCTACGCCACTTTTTGAGAATGAGCCAGAGTCCGAGCTCCGGGGGTGGGATTCCTTCTTTGATGTACAAGGATGCCCGGTATCCCCCAGCCGGAACGGCTTCTAAAATTATCGGTTGGCGAATGAAATACTTCTTCGTGAAGCCTCCGGGATCTTCCTCCAAGTCCCAGCCGTGGAGGTACCCCCTAGCTGAGCAATGGAACGACTCGTCGAGCCTATTCCTTTCTAGGGAGGAGCGGGAGGTGGTCTGTCGTATAAAAGAGCTCGGCTAATATAACTTCGCTCGGCTCATTTCGGGATATGGTGGGGGGGCCTCGGCCGACTCTTTTCTGATTGACCCCCCGCCACAAGTTAGCAGGCTAGGAGAGTGATCCGCCCCGCCTAGTTGACCCCTCATGGTTGAGTTATTTTCGATGCTTGTAGGTTTTGGTTCGATTTCTAACCTGCTTTTGTTGTTTGTGCAGCCATGGTCAAAGTTCATGCTTTTCCCGACCCTCCTAAGTCTGCCAAGGGTAAGCGTAAGGTTGCCGGGCCTTCGGAGGCTGGAGGACAGGAGGATAGGGGAGAGGTCAGTTCAATTGTTGTTAAGCCCATTGCTTTCGAACAACGAAATGTTCCTCCTACCTTTTTCGAGCCATTTGCAGCGCCTGCTGTGGTCATCCCGCCTGGTGAGTGCCTGGTAGTTATCGAGGAAGAGGAGGAGAGTGAACGACCTCTGAAAAGGAGAAGGGCCGCTCAAGTAGCTGACCGATCTCCCCGTCCTATAGTCCAAAGTAAGGGGAAGGAGAAAGTGGGGGATCGTGGTGTCCCGTCAGCCAGAGGTAAAGGGAAGAAGCAGACGGGGAGTGCTGATAAATGGGAGCTGGCGATCTCCCTTGATAAGACTGCCTCGATCGCTAACGTCGAAGTGGCTCTTCATATCGCTGAGAGGGTCATTCCTCCTTCGAACGAGTAGCGCTTTGACTTGTTCAATATAGAGGAGTTGACGGGCCGTGCCATCCGCAATTCTGTAACGAAGGTGGTTTTCGCTTTGTCTATGCGCGAGCATATCGAGTTGCTATATCGGGAGGTCCATTCCCTCCTTGAGCAGGTGGAAGGTTTAAAGACCGAGCTCTCAGAGGTCAGAGAAGAAGGAGACTTCTCCCGGGCTCAACTCTCTTCCTTGGAGGAGGAAAAAAAACTTTGGGAGGAGGAGCGTGACGTCTTGAGAGCTCAGCTCGCTTCAGGAGAGGAGGAGAGAAGCGCCCTGAAAGCTCGACTCACCGCGGAGGAGGTTGAGAGGGTGAGGGCGATGGCAGCAAGGAACAAGCTGTCCGAGGAATGTGTGGTGCTGCAAGGGAAGCTGGAGTCGGAGAGAGTGCTTAAGGAAAAATTCCTCGAGGACTGTCATGCAGCGGTGAGTGGCTAGGCAAGAACCGAAGATACGTTGAGGCGGGTGCGACCCTCCATAAAGGAACAAAGGATCGAGGTGATCATGCGATGGCAGAGGTGGTTCTTATAGGAGAAGTGTTTGGAGTACTCCTGTGACTTGGCCCTCATGATCCTAAAGAATTGCTATGATGCCTGCGTTCCTGAGGGGTCGGACGGTCCTCCGTTTGAGGGATTTGCCGAGCCACTACTTCCTACCGCCCTTGGCCTCTCTCTGGAGGAAGTAAGGGAGAGAGCTATGGAGGACCGGGGGTCAGTCCTGGTTGAGGAGTTGGACCTTAGCTCGGTTGAGAGGGATGAGCTTCCCTGTGAGGATACTTCACCGGCCACTCCCTTGGGCCCTGCTCCTGTTTCGACTTTTCCGCCCGCTTCCGAGGCTTCCCCTGGGCACTCGTCCACTTCTCCTTTTGTGGATTTTTGAAGCTCACCTGGTCAGGCTTGTGACCAGGGCGGATTCACGTTAATGCAATCTTTACTTTTGCTTCATTTTTCTGAAGTCATTTTCCATATTTATGTTCTTTACTTTCGATGTATAGTGGAGTTTGATGAAGTTGCTTATAGTTGACCGGCTTTGAGGTCGACTTATAGTAGAGTACGAATCGAGGTCCCAAGGATCTCGTCTTGGTGACCGATCGACCGCAGTCGATCTATATCGATGCCGAGCAAAGGTCCCAAGAGTTTTGTCTTGGCGACCCGACCGACCGTAGTAGGTCTATATAAATGCTGGGTGAGGCGAGCGAGGGTATTCCTAGAGTCTGATGAATGAATTAATTGGTGTCGTTGGCGAAATCATTTGCAATTGAAGTTTCCGTAGTTTTTAGTTTCTTCATAATTTTACTTTATTATTCGTTTAATTTCGTGTTCTTTAATTTCTAAACTGCCAAAATCAAACCCCCCCAGATAATTTATTTTCGTGCATTCGTTCGAGTCCAATTTAGTTGATCTAGTTTTATTTTTGTTTGCGTCAAATCTGATTTTTATTTGCGTTGCGTTTGTGTTGCATTATCTTTTGATTTCCATTTCTTTTCTATTAACTGTTTCTGTTTTCTGGTTTAGTTCATATTTTGCATTACTTACGTCATCATTGAGGTTAGTTTGCATTTCAGATTTTTGTTTCGATTAAGTCGACGTGTCTATTTTATTTTATTTTATCTTATTTTTCTTTTACAAATAATTAACAAGTTGACGATATTTAGCTTTCCTTTATTAGATCTTCGAGGGAACGATCCCTGCTCTCATATACTACTTGTTATTTGTGTAGGGTTAATTTGCAAGGGTGATGACACCTTGCCATTTTTCTTTTGTAATCATTGAGGGTATGGAATCTTAGGTGGATATAGCAGAGGGGCAATATAAGGAGGGTACTCACTTATGCATACATCCTTCTTCTTCATTTCTTGGTCTTCTTCTATGTGGGTTTCAAATCATTTATCCATTGGTTGCTCGAGTTTTTCCCCATTTATAAGTGTGATTGCTTTGAGTTGTTCACTTGGATTCTCTTCAATATTACTTCGGAGACTCCCCACACTTCTTGTTGACAATGTGTTTACCAGTTGACTCTTTTAGACCTCTAAATTATGAATGGAAAAGGCATGATTTTAATGACTTGCTCAAACTTCTCTTCCAAGCTCTTATGATCTTTATCCATATTTATGAGCTTGTCTAAAATTTTGTCCATCTTAAAGTCTGTAGAATTGAGTTTCTCCTACATTTACTATCATAAAAATTAGATTTAACAACAAAAATTGCCTACAGAAAATACCTTAGGCAAACAAATTTGACAACATAAATTACCAAAGGAAAAAGTCGTAGGACAATCGTCGATTAAATTTCTCAATGGAATTACAATTTCTATAAGTAAATTTCTCGATGGAATTACAATTTTGCAGTAAATTTATTAACAGAATTACAATTTTTAGGAAAATTTACCTACATAAATTGTAATTTCCCTACAGAAATAGTTTTGTAAAGAAATTTCCTTACGAAAATACAATTTTTATAGGAAATTTTCCCTACGGTACCATTTTTTGTTGATAATTTTAGCTACAAATTCCATAAAGAAATTTCCCTACAATACCATTTTTTCTATCGGTAATTTTAGTTACAAAAACTCCATATTCGTATCTCACTAAAAATTCCCACCAGAATTTTTTGTTGATAATATATTGATTTTTCTATATTTAATTTCCCTAAATAATATAATCTTGATTGATAATACAATATACAAATTATCTTGATTGGTAATATAAAATAAAAATTATAATGTACAACAATAAGTATCTTGAAAATTTATGTTATTACTGTAAATTAATAATTCTTAAAAAACATAAGAGTGGTAAAAAATTAAAGAAAATCCATTTAAGTATCGAAATATTATAAATCTAAACTATGTAGTTAGTGAAGGCGGACGATTTGATTGCTGCAATGAAGTGCTGCCATTTCCCTTTAACTCATCCTCCTCATTACGATGCTATGCTATGTACTCCATCAACAGTTGCAATTGAATTGCCAACATCTCTACCATGCTCTCAAGCTTAACGACTCTCTCATTAGATGCAGACCGCATACTAGATACAATTCTAGTAAAAGTGGAGGATTACAAATAGCATGTGTTTGCAAAAGAATCTAAGTTGAAAAATCCTTCCACGGTGGTTCCTACCACCAACTACATCAAGATATGTTTGACTCTTACTAACAATTTCGGAGTTCTTACACTATTGTTAAATTTTGTTAAACAACTCAAGAATTTTGATGTAGTTATGAATTCTACAGTGTGTGCCTTGTACAGGACTTCCTTGTACTGCAATTTGAATGTATACACAAATAAAAGTCCAATTATTTTTGCACACCTATCCATGGAATGGAAATAATTAATCAACATTAGGAAGAAAATGGGAGGGATAAACAAAGTAATACTTAAGAGTATTACTATCCATTTATTGTTATTTCACCATCAAGAAAATGGGAAAAATATCATTTAGCTCTATTACATCAAATAAAATATCATAAATGACTTACCAATTTTAACCCTTAATTCTCATAAAAAAGATAAAATAGAATTGTAGAATACATTACTGACAACAAATTGTAACGCTAGTCAAAATAAAATGAAACTATAATAATAAAAATAAATTAAAGAAAACATATGGAAAATGATAAAAATGGGGAATTCGATAGGGACCAGATTCTTTGGTTCAATCTGCACCTACACCCTACTTAAACATATTTCATTGATTTTTTGTTCTAAAACCTCTCCTAACAACTATTGATCGTGGGTTAATAATTACCCCGAGTTTTTCCTTAGGTAGTGTTTAATCAAGATATGATTGTTAATTAAACCTAAACACCGAATAACCTAAGATACAATATGTAGATTTAATTAGGCAGTAGCATTACGAATTAGGAAAATCGATTAATTAGGGCACAACCATATACAATGCATCATTTAATCTAGGTTATGTTATTCCTAATGACTACGAATTATTAGTCGCTACATATGAATTTTAACATAACAATTACAAATTATAACAAAATTCTATCAATGAGTTTCCTAATAAATGATTCAATGAATGCATTAAAATCATCTTTTTTATAATAACCAATGGGTTTATACATAAATAACTAAACAATAATGAGAATATGATTATCCATACAGAAAATCTAAATCAATTAGCATAGGATAACATAATCAATTTCTAATGAGAGAAAGAAACAACAAAAATAGTGAAATATACTTAACCCGATTCGTCGGTGTTGCTAGCACCTTTGAACCGGCGTCCAGAAGCTACCCCTCCATAGGTCTCCTCATGTTGGAGAGCTCACCTTCGTCTTCGTGCTCTCCCAAAGCTCTCGAAATTCCCCCTCGATTCAGTTGTATTATTTCTGCTAATTGATTTTCAATACTAAGTTGTCTATCTAATAATTTAGATAATTGCTTAGTGATACTCATAGTGTATTTTGAAGATGAATTTTTAGTTGTTGAAGTTGTTTTTTATTACCAATTAATTCATCAACTAATTGTTTTGATTTTTTTGTCTATTTCTTTATTAGATATTCCAGGAATAAAAGTCCTATTGATATATATACATAAGAGATAATTCCTTGACTTGGGTGGTTATACCAAAAGACAACCAACTTATGTATCTATACTTGCATCAATTTTTACTAGTATTATATCTTTATCATTATAATTATATAATG
Source organism: Erythroxylum cataractarum (assembly GCA_024703695.1). NCBI lineage: Eukaryota > Viridiplantae > Streptophyta > Magnoliopsida > Malpighiales > Erythroxylaceae > Erythroxylum > Erythroxylum cataractarum. Next base: position 45,066,004 of record JANJEY010000004.1, on the reverse strand, counting down.
TTGGTAAATTCTAGCAAAGATTTTTTTTAATATATGTTCCATTGCTATGTCTTCTTCTATCTATATGCAATGGGTTTTTGTAATACATTTAAGTTGTTACTTCTTTTTCTTTCTTTAGCTATATCTTTAAGAAATCCTTGATCAGAAATATAGTTTAATAGTCCTAGAAATTTTTAAACTTCAGTTATGCTTTTTAAAGTGTCAGGAAAATGGTGTAATTTTTCAAAAATGTTAGGTTGTAATTTTAAAAATCCATTATGAAATTATATATCTAAATATTCGATATTTTGTCGTGCTAATTCAATTTTATTTTTAATTAAAATTATCACTTTAAGTTGACATTTAATGAGAACCTCTTTTACCTTAAAATGATCTTCTTTATCTTTATGTGAAAATATAATAATGTTATCAATATAGACTAATATGAATTCTTCTAATCCTTCTAAATTGTTATCCATAAATCTTTGATAAATACGAGGGGCTTGTTTTAATCCAAAAGGTATTACATTCCATTGGTAATGTTTCTGCAATAGACATGTAAAGGTTGATAATGGTTTAGTATCTTCATGTAGTCTTAATTGTTAATAACCAGATTTTACATCGAGTGTATTAAACTAATGATGTCCCTTTAATCTACTTATAATATAGTATTTTCTAGGTAATTTATATGCATCACCTATAGTAGCTTTATTTAATTCTGTATAGTTAATTTCCATTCTTCTTGTTCACATTTTGTTCGGAATGATTATTTACATAAAAGGCTAGAGCTGAATGTTTACTAAGGCTTGGTGCTATTAACTATTTTGTAATAATTCAGAACATTCATTAATAAATTCTTGTGCATCTTGTTGTGTATATAGAATATTATTCTTAATATTAATTTCCTGTGTAGGGTTTTTTAATTTTATTAAAACTAATTGATCATTAGTATTCTTTTTAGGATCTAATGGATTGTCACTATAAACTTGTTCTATTATGGTTTTTTTTTTCTAAAGTAAGATTATTAAGAAGATAAAATTGTAATTGATTTAATTTTTTTTGATAATTTTTAAAATTTTATAATAAATGATATGATATATAGGAATTTTGATAATTATAGATTTTTTTATTTAAGGTTTTTATTTTTAGTGTTCATAAAGTTATATAATGAAAATATTGACAAAAAGGATTATATAATTTAAGAAAATTGTTTTCTAAGATTAATGGTAATCCTAATTCTTGTTGATAAATTAAAGGTATAATAAAAGAGTAATTTTCAATACTAATATTATTATAATAACTTACATACCAAATAGATTTAATACTCACATATGTTATTCTTATTTGTCAATGTTTGTTTAGTTTTTTCCTAGTTTGTTTAGTTTTTTCTAGTTTTGTAATAGTGTTTTAGATGCTATACAAATAGTAGCACCTATATCTATATAAGCATTAACATTTTTATTCTGAATAATCACTTAAATAAATGTTGTATTCGAATTCAGTTGTTGATTCTGGAGTTTGAAATTCATAACAATATAATGAAGAGATTGTTAAATCTGCTTCATGGCCTAACTCAATAGGTTCTAAATTATATTTAAATGTTGAATTTAAAATATTAATTTTTTATTTATATTAATTTTGATTTCATTTTAGGCATTCGCTTGCATAAAGACCTTCTTCCTTACATAACCAACATTTACATGTTTTCTTATTCTGAGGACAATATTTTTTTCTTTAGTCTAGTTTGTCTATAAGCCTTTTTTCTAAAAACAAATCTATAAGGTTTAAAGGAGAATTTATTGTAGTTGTTTGTGGGATTTTTTTACCATTTATATTTATTATATTTATATTTTTATGTTCTCTTTGTTTTTGATAGGTAAAAGAGTCACATCCATATTGCTAAGATACTTCCGAATATTTAAAACAACATAGTTGAATATCTTTATATATTAGTGATTTATATAATTTTACTTCTAAACATTTTTGTGATAATACTTCTTTTACAATTGAAATAACACCTCCCAGATTATAAGCTACTAGATTATCATGTTGTTTTATTAAAAATAGTTATTCCACTGTTTTACTTATCGGATAAGGTAAATTTAAATAAATATTTGTATATACATTTCTTGTTATGTACGAGTTAATTTATAATAATATTTTTTAAATTCAGAAATGTATTATTCCAAATAATATATATCACATATTCGTATATTATTTAAATGCCATAGGGAATTTTTTCTTTCTTCATTATTTCTTGTTTATATGAAGTTATATCTTTTTCAATAAATTCTTTGTAAATTTCGTTGGTAACTACATGAAAAGTTTTTATTGGTTCAATAGCATTAAGAAATTCAGTAGCATTTTTTATTTATATTTCGTTGTCTAATAAAAAGTTTAATACTATACGAATAGTTTTATAAGTAATAAAATTCCATAAAGTACTAATATTTGTTAAGCCTTCAAAAAGTTTTTCTAATTGAATGACTAATGCTAATCTGTTAGACCATTCAAGTAATAATTTTTCTGGAGATAAAATGCAGTCTAAATTAAGGATTCTATCTATTCCTAATGTTATATGTTTTGGTGTATATTTTGTAGGAAATTTTCGCATCTTATTGTCTTTTTGTAATATTAAAAAATATTGAATTCTGTTTGTTTTATAGGTTTATAATTCCAGTTATAACTAGGTTTATTTTATCTTTTTCGTTTTTCTCCACTTCGACTTGTTTCTGGTTATTCTTCTAGTTTTGAACCTCCTAATTTTGGTTGATCCATATATATCTCTTGTTGATCTGATTCATAACCATAAATTATTTCATCTTGATCAATAATAGGTTTTTATAAGTTCATATTTTAAAGACTTGTTTTCGTTATTTAGTGGAAGTTTATTTACTAATAGGATAATTTCTTCCAATTTATATTTAATATTTTGTTTTATATTTTCCATCTTCTTGAAAGGTAGATTTTAACAAAATTTGAATTGTAGAAAGATGTATATAAACAATTTTATGTCTTTTTTCTTCAGAAATATTTTGTAACTATTTATAAATTTGTTCTTGTCTGTTAAACTTAAGTGAATATGTCCATTACATTGGTCTATTCTAATGGGTGTTTCATGTATAATCTTTCCATAATAAATGATGTTTTTTCTATTAATTAAGTTTTTAAAAGGATGATATGTAATATCTTGTCCATCTTTTATATTTAATTGTTTTTTTTGTTATTGGATTTTTTTTTCTTGTGATAACAAGATATTAATATGAAAAACACTGATAGATTCAGTTAATTCTAAAGTATCTGCTTCTAAAATATTGTTATTATTGTTATTGTTAGTATAAGATTCTTGAATCATTTTAGTTTTATTGAAGTTAATTAGATTGATGAGAGATTCCTTGATGTTCTATAAGTTCATTATATTTATGGATTATGTTTTGATTATGTAGATTATAAAGATTAATTACAATTTCTAATAGTTCTTTGATAAGAATTAAACCATTATTATTTATAAAAAAACGTAAATAGTTATATCGTCTTTCATAATACTCTTTTTTTGATCTATATTCAGTGAATAAAGTTTCTAAATGAATAATTTTTGTTAATAATTGGTTATAGAGTGCATAGTTATGTATTAAAAATAATTGTGACATAAATTGACAAATAGGAAAACTATTCATAAATAATGGATTTTGTAATGTTCTTAAAATTGTTTATAGAGTTGTTTCTACTCTAATCGTTCTTGATTATAGTTTTCTACATCTCGATTTAGTATTTCTTTAAACTTATGAAGAGTAGCTTCAGAAGCATTTATTTGTTCTAAATAATTATAAGTGTCGCTAAAAGTTCTAATAAGTTTTCTAGTAAGTGAAATCTTTCTTTCAATATGTATTATTACTAGATGAATATTTTTACAAGTAGCACAAATAGACATCTTTAATAAATAAAGAGAAAAGAAGTAAAATATTGCAAAAATAAGAGAAATGAATAGATTGAAATATATAAAAAGGATGAAAAACTAAAAACACAATTGATCATATCTTTTGTTTTGCTCTTCGCGTTCTCTTTTCTAACACCAATCTTTAGGTTGTGACTAATTGAGAGATTTGAAGAGTTTAGACAAAAGATGATAAATAGACAAATGATTCAATGAATACATTAAAATCATCTTTTCATTATATTCAATGAGTTCATACACAAATAATCGAATAATAATGAGAATACGATTATCCATACACAAAACCTAAATAAATTAACATAAGATAGCGCAATCAATTTCTAATGAGAGAAAAGCAACAAAATAATAAAATATACTTAACCCAGGTCGTCGACATTGATGTCACTTCCAAACTAACATTGGGAAGCTACCCCTCATGGTGGAGAGCTCACCTTCATCTTTGTGCTCTCCAAAAGTTCATCCTCGATTCAGCCCAAAATGCCTATTTATTCTCTATTTTGCTTCAGTCGAAGGTTTTTCTCTAGTAGGAGTAGCCTTCTCCTGACTTGATTTCTCAGCAATTGAAGTAGTCATTTTCTGACTAACTTCCATAGCAGTAGTAACACTCTTCTTCTGACTAATTACCTTTGTCTTCTTCACTGCCTCAGTCAGTCTTGGAGTTTTCTGAGGTTGGGGTTTCTGCCTCTCAGACTCTAATTTTCTTTTCCTCTCAGTCTCCTTGGCCTGTTTGGCTGAATCTTCACTTAAGATCGAGACTAGAGATCTCATAGCCTTTGGTGTGTGAGTCTCAGAGACTTCTACCTGAGTAAGTTCTCTGGACCTCTGTTCTTCTTGCTGTCTCAAGGTTCGAATCCTGGGTGATCTCTTCTCCTTCTTTGGAATATCACTCAGAAGCTTCTCCCCTTTTCTCTTCAAGACACTTTCATCTGTACTCCGAACTTGGCTACTTTCTTTTTGAGAAATCATCTTTTCCTTAAAAACTTCTTCAGATGATCTCCTTCTTTCAATAATGGGCATTCTTGTACTAGCTTGAGATTTAGAACTCTTTGTGGGAGACCTTTTCTCTATCCGCTCCCCCTCAGTTCTAGCTTTATTCTTAGAACTTACTTCTGTTCTATCCAGATTTTTCAGGCCCATTTTACTTATTGTACCCGAGTCAATAACACTCTTGACAGGCACCATTCGTCTTATTCCTCTATCAAGATGGACTCTAGACTCCCTAAAAATCCTTGTTAACAACATTCTGTATGGGTAACTGTTGGTATCCTTCATCCCCTTAACCATATACTGGAAAATTAGAAATGGTAAGTCTATAGGATGGCGATTCATCAGGTAGAACAGGCATTGTTCATCCAAGGTAGTCACCAAATGCCTTGAACCTGCCCTAGGTAAGACGCAATTAAACAGAATCGCATGTAAGACCCTGGCCTTCGGCACCAGACTCGAGGTTTTCCTCTCCGTTGGATCATTAACTCCATACAACTATTTACTGACTTCGTCTTCCTTCATACTAACCATTGTCATCCATCTGGCTTTACTCTTTAGCTTCTCTCCGACAGATGGACATCCGGTTACCTTCTCGATCAACTCTGTTGTTACAATAATAGACAGTCCGTCTACTGTAGAAACAATAGCTTTTTCTACCATCTGCACGTTTTTCCAAAACTCATACACTTCATTTTGATAAACATACTCCTGTACCTGAAAGAACTTCCTCCAACCGGCTTCTACAATCTCTGGTTCGATATCCATATCATCTCTCCCCAGAGATTCAAAATCCACATGTCTTCCGTAGACCATTTCTTGCTCCATTGATTCTGAATAGGAACTGACTTCGGTAATCTGTTCTTCACAGGTAGGGTTGGTTACAGAGATTTTGAGAAAGATGAAGAGTTTGTGGGTTGAGAGTATTCGAAAGGTTTCTGATTTCAGTTTACTCGAAAGGTCTTATGTAACATCCCGTTACCGGTGTGATGGGCATATCGGTAATTAGGATGGTTTGAGCAGTGAGTGCATTCATGATTGAATTGCACGTATAGTGAGTTTTGCATCAGTGATAAATGAGATTAATTGAGTAAATTGCACATGCATCTTAGTATCATGC